>JAABNX020000104.1:527766-538171 GCA_015163995.2 Mormyrus lacerda | reverse complement strand
ATATAAGTAATCCATTCTTGATGCCAGTGAACATGCACTTAGCCGTGATACGCAATGGTCCACTTTCAGATCCCACAGTTTACCATTTCAGTCATTTTTTATACCTTTTGACATCTTACTGGTGCAATTTATTTAATTAGGCATTTTTGTACATATATGCGGATTTGAAGAAAGGCAGAGAATGAAGTCACGGACATAATTCTTTGAAGTTATTAAGCCAAAAGTACATGGGGCGTCGTGGGGTTTGTTGAAGAAAAGAACAGCTTGTTCAAAGGGTCTCTAAACCAATTGGTTTGACTTGTAATGGAGTCCGCCTTCGCACTAAGAGTCAACAGCCTTTTCAGTGTGGCCCCCCCAGGCTGCGGTCGGGGCCTTGCGAGCATAACGTGTCACTTTGAGCCGTCTTTTATATGCCTGTTCCGTTTTTCTTCCGTTTTCCCCGCCTGTGTCTCCACCGCCGTTCAAAGGACATTCGGAGAACTTCAATGAGTCAGCAGCCACGTCAGTCATACCTTCTCAGGGGTAACGACCCACAGAGAAGAAGCCTGGGCCCTTTCTCAAAACCAGGAAACTATTTTGTCAAAAAGTTCTACTAGAGCGCATTGTTATTTATCTAAGTTAAAGCGCAAAAGAAACAACACACACTCACACACACTCACACACACAAATACACACACACACACGTTTTTAATTATATCTTTGTGGGGACTCATTCATTTCTATGGGGAAAACCCTAATCCTTAAACCTTAACCCCTACCCAGCCCTAACCTTAACCAAGCAAATTATGAACAAATTACAATTTTACTTTTTTGATTGCATTCACAGATCGATGCAGGTGGAGTGGTGTTTCTGAGGTTAGGGATCTGTGCCGGCAACTAGAAGGTTGACATTGATCTACATCCAGCCCTGCTAGTAGGTCCTCCAACCTACAGGGAAATTTGGTGGCAGGATTGGCACTCCAGCAACCAGAAAAGAACTCACACTGGTCCTGTTGGACTGATGTGGCGCAGAGGTAACACCCGCCACATGGCTGCACTCATCCCTGAGGTGGTTTGTCGTGTGGTGGGTGCAACACGCTGTAATCAGTGCATCCTCCTTTCCTCCTCCTACTGAAACAAGTTTTTATTGCATTTGGTTCCTACAATGAAATATAAACCTAATGCCCACTCAGAAACACACACAGCATTATTGGCTTAAGGGTCATCTCTATTCAGTCAACATTCATTTTTAGATCCTGGCAGCCGATATTCAATATTCAGTTATCATATGACTTTAAGGTCTTTAAATTTCACAGTCACAGGTTCAAGTGCAGGGGAGTATAGAGGGGCAGGACCATAGTGGTACTGGCCTCAGCTGAAAGCTGATTGGCTGCTGGAGTGCCCCTGCCCTATCACTTCACCGATTCAAAACATATCATTGGTTAATGACAAGGTTGGCCCAATTGTTTGAATTATGTCACTTTTTATGCACATCATTATAAAAAAATGCTAAAATTGCCCCTGTTCAGATGAGAGGTCAGCAGATGTGGCCTGTCAGCCTAAGTGAGATGTACTGGAGAACAATAAAATAAAATAAAATAAAATAGCGGTGGCCTTTGATCTGTTTTGCCTTCACTCGCAGGTCGCGCTTCTGAACGTCCTTTTACGTGTCATCCGATCTGTTCTCTCCAAAGACAGGAATATCACCGTGCCATGGTACGGACCGCCTGTTTATTAAGTCACGCCACATCTGAACATTCCGGAACCCGTAGGTCTGATATTGTTATCGCTCACCCCAAAACAGATCTTCCCGCTACTCATTGTGAATCCGTCTGAAGCGTATCAACGTCGCTCTCGGATCAGCGTGTTCCCGCTGAAGTTTTTTCATGCACGATCTTTGAGGGGTAGTTCAGATTTAGAACATATATTTCTAGTGGTGTATTAATCAAAGAATACATCAGAAATCAATACAAGCAGAGAATTCTGTGGATTAGTATCCATTTGAAGGCGGCACAGAGAGGGCGCAGAAATTTGTGGTGTTTCTAGTCACCTAGATTTTGCACACTCGATTTTGAAGGTGTGAAAATAAATAATTATTAACGGGAACACAGAACTGTCGAGGAAAGAAGAACGCTCAAACATTTAGAAAAAAAGTTTTTAAGCTTTGTTGAGACAGTTTCTGTGGCAGGTCGGAAAAGAAGTAATTTAAAAAGCTGCAATGAAAACTATTTGTGCCTTAAGGGATACGTAGGACATAATAACAGTGAGATCTTCTAGAGCTACTAACTTTAGAAGAGGTGATGTGGCGCAGCTGCAGAGCAGTGGGTAAAACAGTCAAAGGTCAAGTCAAAGTGCCTTTCTTGTTGTCTTAAGCTATATGACACTTATATGAGATTAAGTTTCAATCATGTGGGTCACAGTGCAAAAACACAGTAACAAATAGAATAAATACTAAGTCCGCATCCGTGCTAAAACATGAGGTCTGGACTTTAATCTCATGGGACAATGACAAGTATCATTTGCATGACATCCATTCATAGAAACACACTCGATTTGCAATTCGTCTTTGTTGACTTGCTCATAATTTGCGTAAACTTTCATGGCAACGCAGCTATTATCTGCGTGTGAGATTTCCACGTTCCCTGTGATGCGTGTGGCATCTCCAGCTCTTCCAGCTTCCTCCCACATGCAGTTCGGGGGAAATGGCATTTCTGTAATGCTGTGCAATTATCTGCTTGAGTGTTTGAGTGTGAATCTTGTGTTGAACCCCCACTCAGGGTATTCTCCTTGCCTTGTGCCTTGGGAGGGGTTTCAGTTACCTCCCCCCCCCCTTCGTGGACCCAAACCCAATAAGCAGTCAGAAGACAGATGGTAGTTATTTGAACACAAGGGGCACATGTTACTACATCACGTAAATTGTCCACTGCTGATCCATCAAGAATATGTGACATCGTGACATGGCAGGGGGCAGCTAATTCAGCTCGGGGGCGGTACCTTGCTCAGGGTTCCTGAGTGGTGCCTTGCTGGTCAGGGATTAAAACCAGCAACCTTTCAATTACAAGTGCGTTTCCCTAACCATTAAGCCACCATTGGCCACTATTAGTGAAGGCGTGGGACTGACCTCACTGTACTCTGTAAGTTGGATGCATGACGCGTAAGATTTGGGGGTAACTAGTGGAAGGGGCCACAAAGGCGCCTGCCACTCAAACCTTTATCCCCGAGGGGTCGTCCACCTACCTTGGCCTGGACGCCTCATGGCACCACACGTCAACAGAGAAAGCTTCTCCTTTTTCCAATATTAGATTAATCAGAGAGATTAAATCCCTAACACCACCCCAGCGCATTTCCTGCCTTTTTATTAAGACAGCACTTCTCTGGGGAAGTTAGGAACATGTTTACAACGTCTCTGGTCATATGACTGAATACTGGCGTTTATGACCAATGAGACCATCTGATACAGGCTGTGTGGCGAATGACAGGGTAGTTGATGGGCGGAGTCTCCCCTTCAGTGGTAAGAGGGGCGGGGCAAAGTCAGCTGGGGCAAATCAGTGTGAATTCTTATATTTTTCCTTACCACCCTTCCCGACCATACTCAACACCCAGTGTTAATCCCATTAATAGCTACTAACTACCTGTGTGGTTTTCTATCCATTATCTTTTCAATTTTATCCCCCAGCTCACATGACATGCATGTTCTCTCTTTAAATTAAGTCCCAGGAGGACGTGCAGGATTTAATTGCGACTGATAGCATCGACAGACCCTTGCAATATTCATTTGGCCCTCGGGCGTCAGACTGATGCCGCCCCCTCGAGCAAGATATCCGACAGAAAGACCTACAGCAGAATACGCAAGCCCCGAGACGGCTGAATTTGCTATCGCGTAAGCGACGGACAAAACAACGCAGCAGTGATACATCTGCAGTAATCTTAACGGCACGGCAAATATATGACAATAATTCATTGCATACATGACCCTACGACGGATAGATAATTCATCACTGTATTTAATAATTGTGTCGTAATAATTACGAGTTTTGAGTGAATGAATAAGTGGGGAAGTGGAGTAGAAGGTTATGGAATGAGGTTCCAGGGTCCTAGAGCCCCACGGGTTCTGTCCTGTAATAATAATAATAATAATAATAATAATAATAATTATCACGCTTCATCGATCTCCATGAGGAAATTCCCTTTCTGTCTGCCCCATCTTGCACTCCATGACACACAGACGCATACGCGGGTGCGAGCGAGCTTGGCAGCGAAGGGCAGCCACCTGCAGTGGTGCCTATGGAGCTGGGGGTCCCTCGCTAAGGGACCTACAGCTATGTGGCTATTCTGCCAAAGCTGGGCTCAATCTGGCAACCATCCCATCGGCAACACAGAGGCTTTGCCCACTGGGCCACTCACCGGGCGCCAAGGATTTACCCCGGTTTGCTTCAGAGCAGCACCCAGGGTTTAAAAAGTAAACCATCGCCAGGATCCAGATTCTGAGCCAGAATGGGGGGTGTTCGTGTCCCCCTCCCCCCCCAGCTGAGGCTGAAATGTGGATCCCAAGCTCATATTTATTGCAACATCAATAATAATGCAACCCTAACCTACTGTATTCATCTATGTACAGTACAGGCTTTTTCTTTGGAGATAATGCACGGATGAGTCCCTTCTTTAAAGTTAGTTTTCCGACTTTAGATGAAAGGACAATACATTTAAGTGTCTTAGGATATGCTAATTCGGGAAACAGCATCAGTAAAACAAATCAATCATGGTGTAACTAATGCATAAAAAATGATCCAATCCATGCTGAATTAATCAACTCTGAATTGTCAATGCTAATAGGTTTAATGTAAAAGGACGTCTAAGGAACGTGGAGGAGCACAGCTGAGGCAGCAGGGGAGAGAACGGTGCAGCCTGCTCTCCATAACGGACAATGAAGAGCGTCCCCTCAACACCTATACACAGTCCCACCCCCCCGAGATGCAGAGCTGAGGCTTTGAAGCAGCCTTTTCTCCAGGCAGTTCTCACACACACACACACATACACAGACCTCCCCCAGTCTAGTTCATTCTACTTCTTTCAGTTCCGTTGCCCATGTTTGCAGAGTCACATGGTCCGAGGTACCTGGACCATTTGAGTTGTCAAAGACCTGCCTACTATTTTATACAGTTGTGTAGTTGCCGGGAGGGGGGGGGGGGTAAATATTATTACACATGGTTAGTCAAGGCCCCTCATTTGCCCCTTTTCAGCCGGTGCATCAAAGAACCACATCATTTCGTACAACTGCGTTATTTATATTCTACATAAGAACATAAGAACTACTGTATACAAACAAGAGGGGGCCATTCGGCCCATCAAGCTCGCTTGGGGAGAACTTAACTAATAGCTCAGAGTTGTTAAAATCTTATCTAGCTCTGATTTAAATGAACCTATTTATTCTATTTGTTACTGTGTTTTTGCACTGTGACCCACATGATTGAAACTTAATCTCAGTGCCATATAGCTTGAGACAACAAGAAAGGCACTTTGACTTGACCTTTGACTGTTTTTCCCACTGCTCTGCAGCTGCGCCACATCACCTCTTCTAAAGACACCCGTATTGTGAATATACATCAAATGTACACATGAAGGACTGTCTTAGCTTATTTTATCTTATCTTACAACCAGCCCTCCATCCTCTGTACGGTTATCCAAACACTGTGCTATTGGGTTGTTGGTTCTTGAAGACGAGCCTTAGATAAACTCAGCCACCCATCTACCCATTTTCTGTGACTGCTTGTCTTAATCAAGGTCACAGGGTTGGGAGCCTGTCCCCGAGTCAACGGGTACTAGTCAGGGAACGACCCTGGACGGGGCAGCAGCCCAACGCAGGTGCTAAATTCATGGATTTTTAAGAAATGCTGATTTGGACATAGAACAACACCTGGAAGAGACTCCTCTCCGTGGGAAAAACAACAATAAAGAATTATTACATGAAGCTTTTGGGAGACAAAAAAGAACAATGCAGGTTTTGTTGACTTATATAAGTTCCTCCAAACTATTTTGAATTCAGCCTAAGAACAGCTTCTGTTTCATCTAAAAATGTGCTCAAATTAGTGTGGCACTGCAGTCTACCTCAGAGACTGATAAACACTCAGCACAAATGCTTCCTGACTGACTTTGGTTTCCTCTCTTCACCCTTTTTTGTTTGTTTTTTTCTGATTTAATGGGAGCTTAGTATCAATTAAGCAGCACCTGCTAGACATTAGCAGAAAAGGAATCATAATTATATGTTTTTGCTAGTTTTTTCGGGTTTGCATTCGTATTAGTGGATCAGGGGTTGAAGGCAAACCGTGTGTGTTTGTTTTGAAAAACTTCTTTTTTTGTGGGTTGGTTTAATCATGGGCTGGGCTCCTGTTAGGAACGCCGGGCTGTTTGTTTGGCGTGGGTGAGGGGCCTCGAAAACAGGCTCATCGATCCACTGGGAAAATGAGTAATTGAGAAGCTCGGGTGAGATGACTGCTAATGCCCAATTTCCCACTGCTGAGCGAGGTGAAGGTCCACAAGGGCTCCTCTGCTGCCGTCGTTTGGGTCTCGGGACCCGTGTGTAACTAAGCTGTGATTAAACCTGAAAATATAACAAAGTATACACAAACGCAGAAGCCATTGTAGGTCATCAATCAGATCTCAGTCTATGGAACACGATCACCACAGGTAACATTCCAGACCATCCACACCGCTGACTCGATGCCCCCCCCCCAGGTGACACAGCCATCTGAGAGCTGGGTGACTGAACGCTGACACATCCCCTGTCCTTCATATTGATGGTGACCTTCTGGCTCATCTGCTGTCTGTCTCTCTAGGTTCAGAGACAGTGACTCAGAAGGTGGCTGGTCTCATCTGCTCCATGAAGGTCCACTACACAGAATAAAAAAGCGATACTTCTTCCATCCCCTGTCTTTTCACATATCCCATCATGCTGTCCATGAGACACACGTACAGTGTTCAGCCCCCCTGGGGCATTTAGGGTTAACGATCTTGCCCAGCATCAGTCTGCCTGCCTTGGGATTTGGACAAACAATCTTCTGATCATAAGCACAGACTCCTAACCCACTGAGCCACACACCACCACCCACTAAAAACGATTTATTATTTATACGCATATTTTTGCATCCTATCGAGGTGGTCTCTTTCCCTGCCCCATCCGCTGATCGACCCATGTGCGGCATATATTGATGGTTTCCAGACTTCAAAAACTTCCAACCATTAAAAACATTACCCACACATAAAAACCATTTTACGGAAACAATTTGCTAGCATTTCAATATAGCCGTAAGTCAGACTGTGCATGTCCTGTTCGTTTACATGAATTTCGTAGCACTCGCCACACAAAATATGCTGATCTCAGCATTCATATCTATATACGGGTCCCGTGATCAATATCCGTCATAAGCCTTTAGGCAACAACAATAATAATAATAATAATAATCAATACTGTATTGATCCCCAAGGGGAAATTCTCTCTTTACGCCTCCCTCAACTTGCTCTTTGTAGAGCAAGCTGTCCGCGAAGGGCAGCCACCTGTTGGGGCGCCCAGGGAGCTGGGGGTTAACAAGCTAAAATGCTCAAAAACTGAAAAAGCTAGCCCTGTAAATACGGCATCTGTGACATCACCAGGTTTGACCCACGGATTTCAGCAAGTACACTGTGTGCACACATGATTCACAGCATTCGATTGCTTGCTATCGGCCTTCCGAACGAAACGAGCCCGCATGCTGGTCGGTCCATACAGCTTTCACTCAAGGCTTTCCAGTTACCCACCTTGTAAGACGGGGGCCACCAGCCCTCCCTTCTGGACAAACCTCCTGGTCACCCCAGTAACCTGCAGTTCCTTAAAATGGGAATTAATGTACATCCCAGGAAAAGATGAGTACAATGACATATCACACGCCTCAGCTTATTACACAAGTATGCACAGCGGCTTCGTGGCACTGATCACTCTTGCGGGGGGGGATAGTGACCACCCAGTGTGGCGGGGGGGGGGGGGGCACAAAAAGAATGACTTATATAACTTAGGACACGATGCCAGAAATGGAATTAAGCAGAAAAAAATACATTTAAGTATAAATAAAGAACATTTTTATACTTTTATTTGCTGCTTTCGGGACTGGGTAACCGGAGGTGCTGTGGAAAAAGGGGAGCGATTGATCCAGCCGAGATTTATATTGATTGTTGCGAAGGGGTAGAGCTTTCAAAATGCCGTGTTTCACGGCGGAGAGAAGTGTCCAACATGTCTAATATGCCAAGGGAATGCCATGTTAGTTTGTCTGCCAGTGCGACTGTCTATAATTTAAGTTTGTTTATTGGTGTGAGTAAAACTTTTGGAAATCGGTTTGCGTTTGCTTAGTACCATGTGACTGTCAAGATTTAAACAAGACAATGTTTAGACATGTTCGTGAAATTTGTTTGGGCGTTTTAAGAGTTATATTTTCAGAAGGTATGATCAGTAGTGGGATGCCCCTTTTTTAACATGCCTAATACTTACTTTGAGCTGATGCTTGTCAAGAATACAGCGATGATAACTCTTCGAGAGGTGCGAGGTCACAGTGCTGCCCACCAAGCCATCCATTTCTGTGAGTATTTCTGACACATCTCTGTCCTGAGCTTACAACGGATCATAGTCAGGGATCGTTTACATAATTAATATGCATCGTACGTCTACATCCACGGTGAGCAATTCCTTTCGAATGGGAACTTGAAGCTCAAGTAAGTCCACGAATAAACAGAGGTGGTGTTTGCCGCCAATAAAACCGCTCATTGGGGCAGGGGCCCTGGGGTTTGGGGGCCCCCTGCAGGTCACAAACAAACACGACACTCCAAAGTGATGTTTTGTTTTTGAGTGCTGCCCCAGAAATAACAAACCTGCCCCTGTATATAGAAGTTACTAATATAGTAAGATTGTGTGGGTGCACATACCTCACACTGAGGGGTGCAGACAGTCAGGAAAGTATCCCAGATTATACAAACCACTGCTTCCCTCTTCACTTCCTGTAGCTGTTCCAGAGGCCTCTCTTTGTCACATCCGCAGGGGCTGACAAGTCATTTACACCAAGGTGGGTCTCATCATGAGACATGACATCTCTGCTCCGTTATATTCGTCAAGTTACGACACCTCTCCCATAACATACGTTTGCCATCGGGTCCGTTGGTCTCTTGATGTTGCTCGGAGCTCGAGGAGCTGACGGAATCCATGGGACAACTTTAATACTGAGTTTGTGACTCGCCGTTTAATTCCCCAGGTTCTTAGCTCACGGCATCCAGTGCTCTAGATCGTAGATTGCAGATGTAAAATAGATAAACGCATCTTCTAATGTTAGTGAAAGCTGAAGACTTTCCTCGATATCAGCAGAATTCGCAGACAAAATTCAACTTGTCCATATCCTGTCCCCTAAAATAAAAAGCTACAAATCTGCATGCATGTGTTGTCAGATAGGGGTGTGGGTCAGTAGGTTAGGACACTGTGCCCGAGATCACAAGGTTACCAACAGTCACCATCGAATTCTTGAGCGAGGTCCTTAACCTCCAATTGATCCAGGGACTGGCTGACTCACAAAATGTACATTTCCTTTGATGAAAGCATCTGCTAAATAAGTATAAAATCTACACTATGATCACATCGTGAATCGAGCACTGAGAAGCATCATGCTGCAGAAACATTATATTGAAATCGTCGGCCAAAGCAAAAATGAGAAAAAAATCCATGACTCAATAACGACTTTCAGCTACTGCCCCCGTTGTAAGTTTTAATTAGTCTTCAGTCCCAAAGAGTTTGGATTAATTAGTGATGGGAATCTGGATATTTATATATTTCAACACAGTCTATAAACCCTTTGAAATGAAGAGAGTAAAAAACTTCGAATAAAAATGACATTTTGTTGGTTTAATTTTGATTGACTTTTTACATGCCGTGCAGGGAATTTGAACAGGGTCTTGCCAAAATGAATGTCAGTTTACGCCTCTGATCATACTGATGTTAACCAAACTACTTTGATTACTTGCCTACAGACGGGTTATTTTGCAGGTGAGTAACACGTTTCGGAATGCTTCGCTCAATGTGATCCATGTGAAGCATAAAATTATGAATGATGTTCAAATTTAAAAAAAATATACAGTATGCTTAGGCATCCTAGGGATAGCAGCAGAAAAGGCACAGAAGGAATCACAGAAAGAGTAACGGAAGAAGGTTAGGAGCAGTGCAGTGTGACAAACCAATGGACCAATAGCAGAATGAAAATGTGCAGTGTGACAATGGACCAATAGCAGAATGAAAGTGTGCAGTGTGACAAGCCAATGGACCAATAGCAGAATGAAAGTGTGCAGTATGACAATGGACCAATAGCAGAATGAAAGTGTGCAGTGTGACAAGCCAATGGACCAATAGCAGAATGAAAGTGTGCAG
>JAABNX020000104.1:517211-527666 GCA_015163995.2 Mormyrus lacerda | reverse complement strand
AAAGTGTGCAGTGTGACAAGCCAATGGACCAATAGCAGAATGAAAGTGTGCAGTGTGACAAGCCAATGGACCAATAGCAGAATCAAAGTGTGCAGTGTGACAAGCCAATGGACCAATAGCAGAATGAAAGTGTGCAGTGTGACAAGCCAATGGACCAATAGCAGAATCAAAGTTACATGATGTAATGGACAGTGTCATGACCCGCGCGTCCAGTCCTCCTGTGTGCCACGCCCCCTCATCATCCACGTGTGCTTCCCTGATTGTGATCACCCGTTGCCTCTTATTCTCTGCTTGTCTTGTGTATATTAGTCTGCATTCAATTCTGTTTCCCAAGGTCTGTCATTGACGTGTTCTGCCGTGTGCCCTCCTTGTGTCGTTTTACGCAAGTTAAAAGCCGTTCCGTCCGTACCTACGGCTGCCTCGCCTGCTTCGCCACTCGTCCGCACGCCGACATCACAGACAGGCTTTATTGAATGATTTCTAGGAAAACGGATTTGCTCCTTAATCTCAATTGATGATGGTGTCTGTGTGTATGTGGGTTGCGTTTATATTACTGTACATCATGGGGACTAAATGTCCTGCACAATGTGCTTAAAAACCTGTTATTTTGACATTATGGGGATGATTTTTCAGGTCCAACAAAAATCTGTGAATGCAATCAAAAAAATTAAATGAACAAAAAGTTTTATTTGGGTGCTTACAGTATGTTTAAGGTTAGGACTAGGTAGGGCTTAAGATCATCATGTTGAGATTAGAGTTGTCCTCCTAGAAATAAAGGGAGAGTCCCCACAAAGATTTTATTACAAAACTGTGTGTGTGTGTGTGTGGTCCAGGTATTCAACGTGATGAATACCCATTTTTTTAACCTTATGAGGACCATTTTCCTGAAGATATGTTTACATGACTGTGTGTGTGTGTCTGTGTGTGTGTGCATATATATGCTAAATATATAAAAATCAACCTGCAGACAAAGACTTCTCCAGGAGAAGACAACTCCCATGATGCAATGCACCAGGTCTGTAAGCTTATTGAAACTGAAGCAAGGAATGGTGGGCCCTGCTGAGTCACATGACCTTGTGTATAAAATGGATTTAAGGTTTGGTGATATGTCTTGTAAACAATTGAGCTTGGGAAGGGGCTGTTCGGAACACTTGTGATATTCTCTGGCAAGGGCAAGTTTCGGTTGCTAGGTATCAGCCCCTTTGGAACGCCAGCTGAGAAGCCTTAGATCATCTTCACATAATCCTGCCAAAGTTGCCTACACAGACACACAAATAGACACCCTACGGAGAGCTTAATCTGTTCGTGCTCGCGCTCCTGGTTCGTTATCCTCCATATCTACACCCCAATCGAGCCTCGAAGAGGCTCACATTGCATGTCTGAAGAGGGTTGAAGCTCTAGACATCACCTGTAAGACACCAAGTCATTGGTCAAAGACACCAAATCATTGGGGTGGTCTTTCAAAACTCTTTTATTCCTGCAGCAGTTTGTAGTGTCCCGTGAAGTTCTGGCGTCTTTTAGAATGTCAACCAACGGGATGCATCCCTACAAGATCTCCTCTGGGCTTGAGCGTCGTGGAGATGGAGCAGAGGTTTCAGGGGCTTGTTGACAGAAGGGCGCAACTGACACGCAGACACAGACGATGACATCACAATGGGAGCGCGGGTCATAATCACTCGTCCTGTGAGTGCGAGAGCAGCGCCGGGCCCCCGCCCTGGCGGGCGACTGCGGCTAGGCCAAACTCGATGAGACCTGCGGAGCATGCGAGAAAGACAACTGTGATTAACACCTCGGCGGTGGGGAGGCGGAGGACACCGCCGTCAGTGACTCAGCTGCCCGGTGGAGCATCAGCCTGGCGCTGGCTAACACACCTCCCCCCACGCTTTCAAAAATAAAGAAGAGGGGTTCTTCGGGGGGGTTACGAAAAGGCCCGAACATGTGAGAAAATACTAATTAGATCGAAATCAAGATTCAAGATTGTATTTGTCACATGCACAGTCATACTGCTGCAACTTGCAGTGAAATTCAACTCTGGCTGGCTCCTGACTGGTGCAACAAAGAATTTAGATAAATTAAATTAAATTAAATTAAATTAAATTAAATTAAATTAAATTAAATTAAATTAAAATTAATTCAAAGGGGAGGGTAGTAGGCTAACATAAATGGCAAACAGAAGATAAATAAAAGGAGAAATGTAAGACTACATATAAAAACTATTTAAAAACTCACTGCAGTTTTCGGTCTAAAAACTAGTAAACTAGCGTTTTTAAATTGTCCTTAGTGTATGGCTGTGGGTGAGTTTGTGTCCTGTGATGGACTGGCATCCCGTCCAGGGTGTCCCCTGCCTCATGCTCTGTGACGGACTGGTGTCCCCCTGCCTCATCAAGGCTTTCAGTCCATGACACGTTACCCGTTACACCTTCTTGCAGTGAAATATTATGGAACAACTGGAAATCTCCCGGAGTGCTTTGACGCTCAGAATGCCATTAAACATTATTCTGCTATGCATACGTGCATGTTTATGATCCCTTCAAAAGGCCCGGCTCCCCTCGCACATTCTGGGCTAGACATCCACGTAAAAATACTTCTTCACGCAGCTGAAATAAAGCAGAGAGGGAGGCCATGTTCCCATCCGAGGGTGACGAGTACGAGGAGGAAGAGGGAACGGGACATTGACAAAGAGGGAGCATGAAGTATAGCACAAGCAGACAGGGTGATCCTTTAACTCCTCCTGTCCCAGGCATTAATTTTGCAGATTAATGGAGCTTATTTTTGGAATAGTACAGGGTAGAGATACGTGGCACCGGTGCCAACCAGGACCCAAACTGTTATTAATGGCATCTGTCGGTCGCGGATCAGCCCTGGATGAATCACGGGGACCGGGTTTTAAGGCTGCAGGGTTTCGTTTTCTGTCAATTCCCTGGGGGAGGGGCGGGGGTGCATCCTGCCTCTCTCATCCACTGCTATTTGGTTGTTTGCTTTTCGGTTTTTTTCTGAGCGTATGCGTGTTTCAGGTGTATCCCTGCTAGTGCAGAGAAACAGGTTAGGAGATATGTGAGATAAGTTTAGGTTTAAGTTTGCTCACCCCTCATAATCACAACAAGCTACAACTCCCTGAACCACCTTGAATGGGTGGGAACCTCAATCCCCCTAATGCTCAACCCAAAGTTATGCCCTTGGATGGGCACACAAGGCAGCGGATAGATTAGTGGTTCGGGGGGTGGATCAATTTCCGAAGTTCCCTGCTGTTCTACCTCTGTCCCTCTGTCCTAGGACCTGATTTAGCAAAACAGGAGGTAAAAGACCACCTTCTTCCCATGAACAGCTAACCCAGTCGCTGCATCTCGATTGTACTGTTATCCTGCCATTACCACGCAATACATGAGTGCTGTAAATTAACGTCTCTCAGCCGGCGCTGAAGACCTGGTACAAATGTGCTGGAAGCTGAGTTGGACCGTCTGGGGGTTCTGTACGACTGGGTTGAATAACACTGTTGTAAATAACTCACATGGTACTTACTGTATTGTACATATTATATTCATTACAGCATTCCTAGTGCTGACGTGTCTTTTGCACTGTTATCAACCACACAAGCATATATTATATCTATACTGTATACTGTAGCTACATCTTCATCAATTGCTGCAGGGACTATGTGACCCTGTGTTTGCTAAATAAATAAAATGTACAAGTAAATATATCAACCAGACCATATGTTACAATTGTCTTGTCTTAGCTATTTCTGTATCTACTGTATATATGAGACACTGACATCCAGGGTTACATTTCCTGTGTGTATTAACATACTTGGCTAGTAAACCGGACTCTGATTCGGTTTTCCTCAAGTATTTCTAACTTAGCCATAGAATCATTGTGAAGGACTATTCCGAAAGCAATGTGTTGCTCAGGGGGTAAGGACACTGTATTTATGATCAGAAGGTCCTCGGGTCAAATCCCCGCTCTGGTAGAATGACATCACAGTCGGCCCCTTCAGCAAGGGCCACAATGCCCAGTTGCTGCGGTGATATGCTGACCCTGCTCTTTCAAAAATCGGTACGTTGCTTCGGAAAAAAAAAGCTTCTGCTAAATAAAGGTGTGTGAAACGTGTTCATACCCCAAGTCCCTCCAGCTGTTCTCACTGTCGCTGACTCCTGGGACGGGGGGGTGAATATAAAAATGACGACGGAGGGGTCTTTTTTTAACAATGCAGCTGTTACCCCGAGCGGCTTGCGGTAACGGCGTCAGCACACGGAGGCCGCAGACGCGCTTCCTGGGAGGGCGGTCTGCGCTCGGTGACCGTGTACCACATCACGGCGCTCTTCGTGACGTCCGTCCTTGTGTTGCCTTTTATTTTCATTGTTCCCCGATCGCTAGGCTCCCTCACTCTCTTACCAAAAATAAAGTCCCGATTTCCTCTTCCCATCCAACCAGAGGGCATCTTACACAATTTATTTGTGGGACGATCTATTTCTAACCATATACTTTTTCTGGATGGAGAACCCAAAGGAGACTGGGGTGGGATGGAGATGGGGGGGGGGGGTATTGGTACTTATGGAGCTGTGCAGGTGAATCCAGGAGCACATAACATTCTCTAACTCAAATGGGTGGAGCATAAAGCCACAACTGCTGGATCACTGCTTCTGGGCACCTCCTTTCCTAAAATACACGGAACTTCCGTCATACTCAATATAGTTAGTAGGGGGTGCTGTCCCTTGACCTTGCCCACGATGTTTCAAATAAACTTGTGTTGCGGTGACAAACCTTCTGAGGTCGACAGTACATGAAGGTTTCTGACGTTACTACATTGCCATCAAGAAGGGCGGTGTGTGGCTATGCCTGGTTCAAATCCCAGGGCTGGCAGACTGACACCACTGTTCAGCCCAAGAAACACCCTTAACCCCCCACTTGCCCTAGGGGCGCTGGATGCTGGCTAACCCTGCACTGTGACCCTAAAGCTTGCTTTAACATGTATATAAGTCTCATTGGTGAGGAGACAATTTCCCCATAAGGATTAATAAAATGTCACTATTCTATTCCATCATGGTCAAGGCATTAAGGCAAAATTAAATGCACTATTTAACTGAAGGCTCAGACTTTCTATGAATTTGTAGAGGCCAACAGAAAATTATCACCAGAGTTGCATCTAAAAAATGAGGAAGGTGGTACAGTTTCAGGCAAGCTCCCCCATTGGCGATTTGGGCTACAGAAGAGTACAGAAGCAAGGATAATGTAAACTGTCAGGGCAGTTTATACCACCACGCAATCCATGCATTTTTGTGAAGGCCCCCTTTTGGCCACAAATTGTTACTGCACTGTGGGGTGGCCAAAATTGCTTTTTTGAGTGGAGTCCCATAAACAAATCACGGTCCCTCTATGGGGCACACAGGGTTCGAAATCTGCGCCCCTTCAGAAAACAGCACCCTAGGCGGCTGCCTATGATGCCCGATGGGTTAAACCAGAACTGCTAAGCAGGAAGGCGACCAAACGGTTCTCAGGCATATGAAGGCCACAACAGGGTATCTGTCGATACAGAACCATCAATACTGGATGGACGCGCTGCTTATGTAAGACCCCATTGGTCAGAGAGAGCAGGAGGGTTAACTTAGGCGAAACTGCGGAGGCGAGCCCTACCAACAGGGCGGCGCTAAATGGGTTGTCTGCAGTTGTTTGTCAAATGAAACAAAGGCTGGATGAGTTTCCCGTTACTCATCACTGCATTATTAGATGCAACACAACCTGCAAGAAAGCAGGGACACGTCGCATCTACTTTTTGTCGGTAAATCAGTTTGCCTGAATTTTATCGTTTTCATCTGCAGATGTAAAGAGAGAGATACCACTCTGGGTTGACCTACGTCGACCCCGGAATGCACCGGGAGAGAAGGTAACAATGTTTTTAAGCAAAGATAACGATCATCAGGAATGCCAACTTGTAAAGGATGCAGTGCCACCAACTTTGGCCAGCTGACTGGCGTGAGATTTTCAAGTTTGCGCACTCATTTGAATGTATCTTACAGTTTTATTAACTTGTACTGTACTGTAAATAGTCTTTAAGCTTTGCAAACTACCCCGGAGCTTTTGATGCAGCTAATCGAATGACATACATTTGCCGTAAGATTCCTCGCACGAGCGTGAGAGTCTGAAATCGTGAGTGTCACGCCAGATGCGTGAGAGTTGGCAGCCCTGATAAAAAGATTTAATGATATTAAAATTACAATGCCCATACCTCTGTTTGCCACATATTTTTTATCCAGTACAGTGTTGTGGTGAGGCTCTCTCAGGAAGCACAGGGTACAAGGCAGGGACATCCTGGATAAGACAAATACAATAATGTCCATCCATCCATCCATCCATCCACTTATCCAGCACATTTGAGAAAGAACAGGACACAAGACCGGGAGCAACCTGAATAAATACTATCCATCCATACATCCATCCATCCATACATCCATACATGCTTACAATCGCTTATCCAGTACATGGTTGCAAAGAACCTGGAGACCATCCCAAGAAAACCAGGAAACAAGACAGAGTGTTGACCTTGTGCAGATGGATATGATCCATCCGCCTGTCAGTCACCCACTGGCTCATTCTGGCTTGTGTTGTGAGGGTGGGGTGGTGGTCTGTTTGAGCCACAGGAAGCACAGGGCACCTCCATGCACAAGGGGAATGAAAATATACCGCCCCAGCTGACCTGCGGAGGTGGGGCTTTAGCAGCTTTACCTTCTTGCAGTGAAATATTATGGAACAACTGGAAATCTCCCGGAGTGCTTTGACGCTCAGAATGCCATTAAACATTTTCAGATATCCTGAAAAGCTGGCCCTCAGGACAGCCCGCGATTTCCGTTTATCGCGAGTGAATCTGCAGTCTGTGCTGCTTTTCATCTCACGGCTTTTTGAAAAACAGAACGAATGCCACGGCTTGTAGGACGACTGGAGAGCGCTAAAGTTTTAATGACCACACGCAGGGCAGAATGTCTTCATAGACCTCCATCTGGTCATGCCTCCATCTTCCATATCCATGCATTGGCGAAAATCAGCGCTCACAATATGCATGGAGTCTATCACAGGAAGAACACAGCGCAAAGAAGGGACTTCCTGAACAAGAAGCCAGCTCACCACAAAACCGGCTTAAAGGTTTACATACAAAATATCATATAATAGTACACATTTCCATCAGTTTAAAACAAAACATGCATTTTGCAGTAGGAGCATTAGTTGCAAAATGGATGGATGGATGGATGAATGGATGGATGGATGAAACACAACAGACCTTTAGGATTTAACCAATAAGGTGTTAGATTAAACACGGCTTTTTGTAATGTCTGCACAATAGCTCACTCTTGAGAGAGATTGATTGCAAAGTTGATACTCTTTGAATTGCTGGTGAAACGTTAAATCGCCCAACCAAAATTAAACCTGAAGTTTCACAACTTCGGGCTCGTTTTTATCCTGTAACTCCCCTGCTGCCCAGTCGCGACCCGCCAGAGCTGAACTCGGAGACAATCACTCTCAGAGAGTGTAAACGTTTCCGACTGCCAGTGAATTACAGAGGGGGTTTTACTGTCAATTACTTTCATATAAGCAAAACAAATCTTACATGACACTGATCCACTGCTGTATTAAATGAGATGATAATCAGTGAACATTCCAGTCCAGAGACACACACACCAACAAGGCAATGGGTTAGACCGCGAACAGATCAAAACGTGAAAATCTCAGTTTCGAATATAATTTGTTTACGAGACAATTCAATCATTGCAGCTTCCTGAACAGAGAACAGAGATTTTCTCCACCTTTGATCTTAAATCAAAGCGCAGTACAGATTATTTGTCTCTCTCCTTTGATTCTCGGAACCTCTTAAAGTTTAATTCCTGTGTTAGTGACAGCGCCTTGGCTAACATATAGGAATCAGATAAAGCTTGTTAGCGTCTGCGATTCATTGACATAATAAGAAAGCACGTTTTCTACACTGGGGAAAACGGCTCTGTGACGTGCCAATGGCATCATAAACCAGTCTAATGTCTTTCAAAGTACTCATTGTCCATCTATTAGCTGTTAAATAGCCAATCAGCTACTAGTTTGAATGTGGAGATCAGACCTGGATGAAAAGTCACCCCTGGCTTTCACAACTTTTTCCACAACAGCTAGGATTTTCACAGGTTTTGTTTAAGACACTAAACTGAGTAGTGACATCATCATCATCATCATCAGGAATCATTAACATATTACAAAGGCGATTAATATATCCACCATTCAAGAGCAAATTCCAAAATCCATTTTTGGTTGTTCTTGAACTGGGAACACAAATAACCTAAAGTCAGGTCTCATCATACTGTGTGTTACTGTGTTGGTAACCAAAACTCACTAGGACCTCACGCATTCCAAGGAAGGGCTTTCGTTACATTTCCAAAACTCAATTTTCTCAAATTTCTCAAAATTTTCTCAAAAACTTCTCAAAAACATATCCCATCAACGGCGTGAGTTTTGGAAATCAGCTCTCCGACGGCTCTGCCGCATATTCAGCTGTGAGCTGTGAATGGGTGAACTGTCACCCATCTCGAGGACCATCACCATTTCTGGAGATTTTAAACCTTATTCTGAAACCTCCTATCTAGCTCGCTCTCAGACTAAAGGGCACCGGTGTAAAAGGAAGTGTCTCCGAGGTGGCATGGCGGAGCGTGAAATGCCATCATGCCCGGTAATTAATGGCGCCGACCCGGGACTAGAGGGCAGTGTCATCCGCAAAGCATCAGACACCCTGTAATTGGATTGAGCCAGGCTGTCAGCTGACCTGGACTCCTGATCCCTTGGAGATGGGGGTTATTAATGGGTGGGGTGGGGGGGGGGATAACGGTGGGTGGCATTTAGGCACTGCCATTCATGGGCCGAGCCATGGGGTCAGGGGAGAGGAGTGGAATGTGTTGCCGTGTGGATCAACCACGCCCATCAGGCTTTGAGGCAACTGATGAAACCGGGTTAAACCGGTTATGAAACATCTAGAGAAATGTCCCTGTATGATGAACCCAAACACACAATGGGATTAGCAGCGAATCGTAAGCGTTTAATTTCTCTCTGCCTGCTCCTGTTGTGTGTGCTGACCTTCATCTTTTCACACCACTAAAGAGGCGTCTCTAATATGTGATTTCTGTACCACAACTGATTTATGTAACTCCTCTTAACCACTTCAGTCAATATCACTGCTCATTTTGCAAATTAAAACCACACATCCGTCTCCCAGTACAGGCTTGTGAGACTGTAAAAAATGTGACTAAATATTTGAAATGTTTATTTGCGATACAGACAATTAATAATCACATTAATAATCACATTAATATCATATATATATACCATCATATACCAGTTTCCTGGTCCCCATATGGGAAAACTCTATTTTATAAAAATCAGTGACTGCAATGAAAAAACTAAAAATGCAAAAATGTTTGATTGATTACTTATGGTTATGGTTAGGGCTGGGTAGGGGTTAAAGTTGTCATAGATAGCATTAGCATTTTTCCCACATAAATGAGTGAGCGGTCAATAAAAAGATATGATTACACGACTGTGTGTGTGTGTGTGTGTGTGTGTGTATGTGTGTGTGTGTGTAAAATAAAATCTCATTAGTCATGTAAATTTCAGCTAACAAAAACAAAGTATTTGACATGCTAAATTCTACATTCATTTTCATTCTGGAAAGATCATACTGTATGGCTGCTCTGTGTCCATTTCAGCCAAGATCATCGCTGAGTTAGTCTCGCCCAAAGCTACTTCTAGTAGGCGGGTCTCAGACCTGGATGATTGAGCACCTCTCACTGACCTCAGACCTTCGATTCACACACTGCCAGTCTAACTTCCAACCCTGCCAGACAGATTTAAGTGTGAGGTTTCACTCTCAGCAGGGTGATGTAAGCAGAAAGCATGGCTTTCTAGGATTTTTTAAGCTAGGGGGGCATAAGAGGGGCCATAATTCATACAAAGGTGGTGAAATGTATTATTAGCCAATGATATATTTTGAATTCGCGAATGTGTGGGGGAGGCGGCACTCCGGGGACCAATCAGCTTTCAGCTGGAGCCAGTATTCCTGTGGCCCCGCCCCTGTAGATTCCCATTCTCTCCCAGTGATCTCATCAGTCACATTGCTGCAAAAAGGTTAATATGTGTATGAATGATGCCAGCGTTTCATTTCCCACATCTTTAGAAAGCCCCCCCCCCCTCCCCGTGTGAGAAACATATCGCCCAGTGGACCATCGTGTGTGTCATCTGTATCACCAGTAGGGCATTTTATTACTGCCCCAAAATATGTGAGGCATTCATGCTCAAATGCTCTAGTCTGATAAAACATTAACAATATCAAAACTGGGGTAGAGTTAGTGTCAAAGCTGGGGTAGAGTTAGTGTCAGAGCAGGGGTAGAGTTAGTGTCAAAGCTGGGGTAGAGTTAGTGTCAGAGCTGGGGTAGC
>JAABNX020000104.1:476364-507884 GCA_015163995.2 Mormyrus lacerda | reverse complement strand
TGTGTTGGGGGTAGAGTCTGTGTCTCACAGTCAAGGCGTGACACTGTAGAGCCCTGATTACATGTGTTGGGGGTAGAGTCTGTGTCTCACAGTCAAGGCGTGACACTGTAGAGCCCTGATTACATGTGTTGGGGGTAGATTCTGTGTCTCACAGTCAAGGCGTGACACTGTAGAGCCCTGCCTACCATATTCATCACTTCCACCTTTACTGCACTCCATCTGCATGTGTATCCATATAATGACGTGTTTGCAGCAGCATCACACCTGACTTATTTTGGTATTTAGATTGATGAGACTTTATTGATCCCACACTGGGGAAGTTTACTTATTGCAACAGCCAGTAAACAAAAAGCAATAGAAAAGAAACAGACCAAAAAAATACTGTACCAATTGCAATAAATAATAAAACGAGTGCATACAATTACATATATTACAGTCTCAAAATACACATACATACATACATACATACAATTACCTGAAAAAGACAAACCCTATTTTTTGATTGGCTGGTAGGTAGCTATTAACACTGTATAACTCAGAACAGTTATGAACTTGGCAGAGAACTCCACTCCGTGTGGTTGTGCATTCTCCGGTAATTTTATATGACAGGACACCTTGCTGGGCGTTATCCATAACTTTACAGCGTGAGAAACACGAGGTGTGGCATTTGAGCGTGTCAACTGGTGGAAATGCGTGTGTCTCACAGTCAATGCATGAGACCTGGGAGCCCTGAATATATATATGTATCAAAAGAACATTTGATTAAACTTACATGAAAAGGTACTTCAAACAGTTAAACAAATATGATTTTCCGTCTTGGGATTTATTTTGCATCAGAAGCAGTGCTTCTTGATTTCCTTTTGTTTCATCAACAGTTGACGAAAGATTTAATCACTTAACAGGCAGTTTCTCAAATTTTGAGACTGATTAGAGAACAATTTTATATACATATAAATGTAAGCCCTGCAAAACAGTGTTATTAGATAAACGTGAGTAAAGAACGGGCATGTATCTCTGTTTCTGCTCTTCAGAACTTCCTGATTATCTTTGGACAGCACCAGAGCCCAACTGGGTTATGGGCTCCCGCTCATGAGATATGGCTGGCCAAAAATATGCCGGTCCAAAAATGCCTCTACATGATTTCAGCTACAAATGATCCTGTCAAGATTACAGTGGCACAATCTTTTTTTCACACTGGTTCATAATCACACGCCGAAAACTATCTAGGCTGCCCAGTTCAGAAAGACTGCATGTTACTGCACCTCAGCTCTGTGCGTTTGCTCTGAGTTGCACTGGTTTCTCCAGCTTCATCCCCCGGGCTCTAAACTGGCCATAGATTTTGTTCCCTGTGATGGACTGGCATCCCACCCCCCCCCACCCCCCCCCTCGACAACCCTGACGGAAGGGTTGCATTAACATTGATTATCAAAAACAGATTCAGTGGTAACTAACCTGAAAACACTGTTCGTGTCTTATTGAAGGAAACTTACAAACCAAGGCCCAGCGCGTCAGAGAGAGAGCAGTTAAAGCTGTAGTCTATGAAAAAAAATACCTTTATAAGTCTCAGTGAATGATGTTCCAAGAAATTACGTGCAAATCTTAAAAAACGGGCCTATATTTCTGCCAGTTTTATCCGGACACCCAGAAAACGGCAGCCACTAATGAGTTTGAGTAATACTTGATAAGCTTGTTATTTATCTTACATTAATGTCAGGGCAAAATGGGCTGCCAGTCATCGATCTGTTTTCCGTGCAAATGAGGTAATGGCTTCGAAATGTATTCGGATATCGAGCTGCTCCCCCTGACCTCAGTGTGATTAATGTAATCCGCATATCACATCGAGGTCAGGATTCTGTTTTTTATTTTGAGCTGTAATTAAAATCTATTTTTATAGGGGTATTAGGGATGTCGGGATCTTGTATTCCAGGCGGCAGGAGACAGACAGCGGGTTTTGGGAAAGTGCTGGCATCATTGTGGTAATGGATCACCAACTCACAGCCCACACGCTCCTGAGATGATGAAGCTGGAACGTCGCGGAGTAATTGCCTTGTTAGGATTTAAATAGGGCTAGCTGGGCAGATGAAAGGAAGGGTGAAGTTGATTTGTTGGGTTATGGGTTATGGTTTAGTTGCCTGTATTTTTTTATGAATTCCGTTATGTGGCGTCCGCAGTAATATGGCATCCGGACCATCTCAAGCCTGTTTGAATGTACCCCGCCTGTCCTGTACAGTTAGTTTTGAGAAACTTTGCTCATTTTATTTTAGATGGGGGAGTTCATTCCATTAGCGCTGTTTTGATTTATTTTTTTATTTCGCTTCAACAAAATAATGGATTCACAGAGGGATTTAGAAGAGGAAGAACTATAGTAAGTGAGAAAACTTTTAAAAGTTTAATTCGTATGCTTTTGACATGCAATCAAGCATCAGTGATGACATAGTCTGTTTGTGGTGGAGTAAATTTACATGAGTTTACCACAGATCTCCCTCGTATTCTGTCATGCGATTACGCGCGTGGAGGCTATGCTGGACATCACAGTCATGTGACTGGGGACAGCCTGGAGCTTGTGCTGGACCTCACAGTCATGTGACCGGGGACAGCCTGGAGCTTGTGCTGGACCTCACAGTCATGTGACCGGGGACAGCCTGGAGCTTATGCTGAACCTCACAGTCATGTGACCGGGGACAGCCTGGAGCTTATGCTGGACCTCACAGTCATGTGACCGGGGACAGCCTGGAGCTTGTGCTGGACCTCACAGTCATGTAACCGGGGACAGCCTGGAGCTTATGCTGAACCTCACAGTCATGTGACCGGGGACAGCCTGGAGCCTGTGCTGGACCTCACAGTCAGGCTGGTCGTGTCAACCATTGAGTAGCTGTACGTAAACACCGGAACAGCATGAAGGCTAAAATTGTAGTTTTTTACCTGCCTTACTTCGCTCCTCGTGTTTTGATCCCCGGTTTACTTCCTGTTTTATGTTCTATGAGCTTAATAAAAGCCTTTTCGGCTTTGTAACCATGTCTGCTCTTGGATCCTTCATCCCACCCGACACATCAAACGACGTGACATACAGATGCCAAGAAACAACAATAACAATAATAATCATCCAGTGGGCTATTATCACACCATCCTTACATTTTAATTGTATTCTTCTTTCTATGTCTTACATCCATATTTCAGCATGTTGCATTTAAATTGTCAGACCGTCAGTGTCAGACTGTCTTTCGTATTCATATTTATTTTCTATTTTCCACAGTTTTCTCGCACTATAGCGAGATCTTAATTTCAGCTCAGTTTATGACTGTACTGCTGAAGATGACAATGGAGATACTCGGAATCTAATCCATGTGCAGGTATGCAGCAACATAAAATAACATTCCACAGGACCACAGTGCAATATACAGACGGCCAGTGACACAGGGAGGGTTTGCACAGCATTTAACCTGCAAAGCACAGGACAGTGTGACACAGGGGGGCTGGACACAAGGGTTTATAAACATAGTGCAATTGGTACTGAGACAAAACCCATTATTTTGTTCTCCAGTGTTGCCTTTTGTGATGGTGTTTTACATTTGAATCAGTTATTACACTGATAAAGCATGTTATCCATCCATCCATCCATCCATCCATAACTGCTTAAGAGGCACAGCCCATGAGGGAGGGACACCCTGGTATGGATATCAATGAAGTAATTTTATCAATCTTCTAACCACTCATCCTGTTCTTGATTGCCGAGGATCATTATATCATCAATACATCGATATACACAAATTATGGAAACACAAATATTGATGGTAATGTTTACAAACAATCAAAAGATTATACGTTGGAAGATTAAATAAGGAACCGGAGCAACAGTTGAATAAAGTTCTGCAATCTCTAAAAATTGGAAGTGTTTCCACGACATCGGCCACTAGTGTATGCATTGATCTACTGGTTGACTCAAATCATTTTTTTTATATTATAAAAAGACTATATCAATCATTTTATTACAACTAGACCAGACAGCAGAGTGCGGTTTCAGAATTTGAAACTGCCAAGTTCATGAAATAGTATAGTTTCATTGATTGGTTACTTCATTTACTTGCCATTTCATTATAAAATCTTGGGTACTGAGATTTTAAGGACAGAGTGTTAAAAACTACCGTGGGCTAGACTGTAATTACCCAATCAGATTAATTACCAGAACAGCTGGCGTGAAGCACACTTAATCCACACACAAGGCTCTGCGTGGTTGAGACTCTTACAAATGGGACCTGATGAGTACGCACTTACACACTTAGGAGAATCAGACTTAATCATCAGAGGTCAGGGATTCACGCATTTTCATCTTATTAAATTCTTATTGTAATAAATATTATAATCACCCGGATGGAAAAAATGAATAAATTACACAGATAAGGCAATGCAGAAATGACTTTCAGAACAGCAGCAGTGGTGATAGTTTAGTGTGTTGATAACCATGTAGTAAATACCATGTAGTTGGATGGATGGATGGATGGATGGATGGATCTTGTATATATTACATGAAATATGAAACATGCCATTTACCTTCTCATCCCGGACATGCTTGTGGTGAGCTTGGAGACCATCTTGGGAAGCACAGGACATGAGGCAGGGGACACCCAGGACGGGATGCCAGTTCATCGCAGGGAACGAGGCAGGTCGACACCCTAGACAGAATGCCTGTCAGTCATAGAAAATATAAACAAATGATTTTAAAAACTTGTTATACAAATTTAGCTGTTATCGAATGATTGACTGATTTATTAATTGATTGCTCAATTTAGAAAAATGTTGGACATTAAGTATAACATATTCCCATCTTCCTCATTGACAGGGTTCCTATCACAGGAAACGGAGGGATTACCCAAGTTAGTTCTCTTTGACATGCTGTGTTACTCTGGGGTACCAAACCTAAATAGTCCAAGTTCATCTTTAACGAAGACGGCAATCTCAGCAAAGTGGTTTCCATCATGAGAAGCTCAAGATAGTGAAATGCTGATTTCATGCAGGATGACCATATGGCACAAACTGCACATACTGTACAACCAAACTGCACATACAGCCAAACTGCACATACAGCCAAACTGCACGTTCAGGTCCTGGGTAGGGCTCATAGTCCCTGCATGGTGGACCAGCAATAATAAGTCCATTATAACCCCTGGGTGTCCCATAAACCTTTAGGTGTCCTGATAATATAGGTTTTATAATATAGATTTTGGCCAGGCTATCAAACTTAGGTGATTCCCAGACCTGCTATAAAGATGTGTATCGAGTGGGTCGCCATACTTACATGAGGTCAATTATGTATCTGCCTGGCTGATATGTTGACACCAGCTGGATGACACACAGCTACTAGTTTTCCAGTTATCACATGCAATTAAGTTACATTACACTCTGTGTTTTTGTCTTATCGAAGCACTGGAATTTGCATTTATGTTTTTTGTTTATGAGCAGTCAGGAGAATATGCAGAAAGAGACTTTTAATGAAAATGAAAACTATGAAAAACATAGATACTGGTTCCAAAATAAACTGAATTAGATAGATAGATAGATAGATAGATAGATAGATAGATAGATAGATAGATAGATAGATAGATAGATGTGTATTCATGTAAAACACATAAAACAGCTCTATGACTTTTTATCTATCTATAGAAATAAAATCACTACAACTTATACTGAAACTAAAGTATATAAAAACTAATCAGAATTATGACAATTTTAAAATAAAGATAAATAAAACCACACGTAATTAGAGCTACACTGGATTTCAAATGAAAGTTGAAAACAATGGAAAAATAAAAACTAAATAAAAAAATCTGAACTATAATGACACGCTGCTCCACGCTGGATAATAACTCGATGCTGCAGCCAGCCTGCCAAGTGTTCTTTGCAAATGGGAGTTATACTTGAGAGATAAACCGTCACACTGTCGCTGTGAAATGACCCGGACTAACAAAAGACTCATGGTGATGCTGCGGTCTCCTGTTGGCAGCTTAATCGGACTGAGACGTAGCCACCCAATCAGATGCCTTGGCGGGGGCCACAGTAAAGAAAGCAATATGTGGAATTCTAATTGGGTATGACACTGAATTAATTCATTTTGCAGGTTTGATTGAATTATCCCACATGTGCCCAGCTAATGTGAAAACACGCTTCTTACTGGAGTCTCATCCTATTAAGTTCCCAATTCATCAAATGGTAATTAAGGCTCCGATCCCTTACTAAATAAAGGCATAAAAGTTATTATCTATATGCAGTCGAGTCTTTTTTCTGGCAGCCACTCTGTTCCAGGAGTGTGAGGGAACACTGTAGGACGTAGTCCAGGCCAGACAGTACAGCAAGTAAAGCCACAGTAAGGGATATAGTATAGCAAGGAGTATACCTTGTTATTGCTGAAGTAGGAATTAGAGATGGCACAGATAAAACAGTGGAGAAAGGCTCACATCCTCTCTATGAAATTTCTTTGTACTGACATCATTTCCTGTCAGTAGATACCTTCAAAAAAAAGTATGTCCATTACCTACACTTGCTGAAATCCTGTACGTTTACAAAGAGATTACAAACAGCTGTGTACATGTGTATGTACAAACACCTGACAAACACATTTCAAAAATGGTGCATTGTACATTGGTCCTTATGTTTCATGACATCAAACAAGCAGATGTCTGGTGAATTTTCGACATGAAGTAGTTGTGAAATTATTTCTAGATAAAGGGTTGGAGAATGGGTGGATGGATGGATGGATGGATGGATGGATGGATGGATGGACGGACATTGCACTGGGAAAGCCCACACTTTCAGTGTTCTTGAATCAGTCAAGTGCTTCTTTTGTCCTGGTCACCTGGTGCTTACAATGACCTCTCACCCCCTGAGCCTAGTCCTTACCAAGTGAGTATCCTTCATGCATCCGAAGAATCATCAGGTCAGGAGAGGTTGCAGGTTTGGATGACAGATTAGCCCAGCAAGTAGTAAATGAGCAAGTCGCATTATCTCATGCTAATGAGCAGGTAAACACTAAAGCAAATAAAGCAAATAGCATCTCAGGAAGCATATTTCTTTATTATAGAGACAACATGAATTCATGCAACACGTCGATTGTCTTCTAGGGTTTCTGGGAATTGGGATTATGTGGGTGGATGATTAAAATGGTATGTAAATGAAAAGTTAATAATAGAAGTATCTCTGAAAAGTACAAAAAAAAATACAAATTCTTACGAGAACTGACAGAGCTTCTGTTGAACATCTCTCTTCCAGCCGAATTAGATCTTCAGAAATGTGAATTATTATCAAGATGCGGAACAGGTCAATAATATGGGCGCCGGTACACCAACCTGCCCCCAATTATTACCACAGCAATATCCCTCAATCACCCAGGAGGCTAGGATGGGTAGGCTCGCCTCTCAATTCTATCAATAGGCTGGCCAACTCCGTTTCCATGGCGAGTGTCCCATCATCTTCGCATCTGAGGACCGCACAGCACAAAAGGGGCGACAGAATGTTATTATATGAAGGATCTTCATGTGTGAGTGTTTTTCTCTCATTCGATTTGTATTTATTCACAGCCCTATTTCCCGGTGGTGTTTGACAATATATTTTGAGACCTTCAGATGTGTTTTTCTCTTTTCAGAGTTTTATTTTCCCGCATCTTTCATCTGACTTCAACAGTCGACCAAGAATTGTGGCCTTTCCAGAGGATGAAGCCACTGAAAATCTATATGACTGTTACCATCTCGTGATTCTGTAATGTTTGAGGGAAGGAGAACGTCATTATTTCAGAAAGCAGAAGCTTCCGTCAAAAGAGATGCATATTTTTGAGAGAGCAGGGTCAAACAGTGTTTAGAGCAGCTGAGGGTTAAATGCCTTCCTCTGGGGCGAAATCTTGGGAATTGAACCAGCAACCATCCAATCAAAGATACAACGTCTTAACCCACTAGTCCAAACATTCATTCATTACCTGATAAGGACCTGCCTGGCTCTACTCGCCATGCCTGGGAAGAACATAAATGTCTTTCATCAGGCTTAGTGCCCTAAGAATAACAGAAGATGCCAATTCCCAGTGTGGTACAGCTCCCCTGGGGGTGAAGATTACCCAGCTGTTGCTCATGGATGCTGCCTAGCAACACTGCCTTGATCCTACAGGTTCTAGCTTCAAGTCCCTAGATGGGCTGTCATGTCTGTAAAGTGCCTAACTTGTCTTTCCCATGAAGAAAATCCTGCAATAGGGATCAATGACGTAAAAATTTTAGCTGATTTATTCTGACCCCCTTTGCAGAACCCCATTCGCCTTTGGGTGTGATTCAACACTCCAGCCTCCTCCCGCAGCCCAGAGACGTGCACTTAGGCTTGCCGATGTCTCTAAATAGCCCATAGAGTATGATGTTGTACGCACCCCGTGCCGGACTGGCGTCCTGTCGAGGGTGTCCCCCAGTCTAGCGCCCCCTACTGCCTGGGACGGGCTTCAGACCCCCTGCGATCCTGACCGGAATAAAAGATTAGAATATGGATGGATTGACAGATGGATGAATGGATGCGCCACGGGGCATCTGAAAGTCCTAGGGTGAGCTGATAGCACTGCCGTCTCGTCATACAAAAAGGGAGCTCACTTCCTCCCTTCGGAAACGTCCGTTATCAGCAGAGCTGAGAGGGTCAGGGAGGGGAGGGCATTTTATTATTTAATTAAGCCTTACATCAAAGCACCCCCTTTGGGGGGTGGCATGGTGGTGCAATGGTCAGCACTGCTGCCTCACATCTCTGGGACCAGTGAGTCTACGTCAATGTTTCTCAACTCAGTCCTCGGGGAACGTCAGACAATCCACGTTTATGCTTCCTCTCAGCTCCCAGCACACATGCACCAGTTATTCGGTGCTCCTGATTGGCTGTGAGCTGGGAGGGAGCAAAAACATGGACTGTCTGGGGTTCCCCGAGGACTGGGGTGGGAAACACTGGTCAACACCATGGCTCCATATGTGTGGGGTTTGCATGTTCTCCTCATGTCGCTGTGGGGTTTACATGCAGAGGTTCATTGGAGTTACCAAATTTGGCCATCGGTGTGCATGTGTGAGAGAATGATGTGTGGGTGTACCCTGCGATGGGATGGCGCCCCCTCCTGGGCTGTTCCTTGCCTTGTGCCCATAGACTCTGGACCCCCGTGACCCTGAATAGGATAAGCAGGTACAGGACTTGGATGGATTAAATCACTCAATAGGAACACAGGTCAGATAATAAATCATTACAAGTGACCAATCACTTTACATCTAAGTATTCCTTTGTACACATCCAATACAACTGTCAATAATCACTCTGGGGTAGATCGCATGATGTAACTGAGACTGTAAATGCCATCGTTCTGGTCCACTGGACCTACAGAATGGTAGCAGTTAGCGGCTCAATACTAACACATCCAATTAAGCTCTGCGCAGTTAACAGAAACCCACTGGCAAAGGTAGCTCGCTGTTACAGTTTAAATTAAAACACAACCGCTGCCTCATATGAAAAACACAGCTTTCGTTAAAAACACACTAACGACTCCCCAACCTTTAGGTAAAAAAAAACCTACGTTGAGCTGGCGACCCGATGTCTCACTCGACGAAGACCGGCGTTGCAGAGAGTGATCGACAGCTTTGAGGAGTTTCGCATTCCCATGTGGCCGAATACATGGCTTTGCTTCCGCTAAAGACTCAATTATTTGTAAGTGATGCAACTATCAATAAAGTAAATGACAGAAGACCTTGATGTCAACTCAATGAACAGGAGTCAAACAATACAGAGGAAGTGTTCTGTCCGTGCCGTCCATCCCACTGACTTATCGATAGAATTCCGCTACATAAGAGGTTAGGTGTCCATCAATGAGAAGCTCACCTGTCAGTGGGACGCAGGCCGCAAGAGACTGGGCAGGGGTGCATTAATAGAGGGGGTGTTCTGTTGAGGGTCTGTTCTTGCAGAAATAACAGCAGGAATTGGTGGCATCTTCCTTTTTATATCTTTTGCTGTGTCCCAGCTCTCCTGGTGACCCCTGGGAGCCTGCGTGCGTCAACCCAATATCAAAGGTTCTGGATCTTATCTGGCAGCCCAAATTAAGGGTGCCGCCTGATCTTTGAACTCTGAGTGAGATCACAGAGATCCAGCAATAACCTTCACTCCGTATTAATGCTGCCCCCCCCCCCTTTTATTTAAAAAAAATATGTCCTTTATATGGATATGGATCTTCTTTTTCCAAATTCTGAACTTTTCTGTAAAAACTTTTTCTCTCATAACTTAAGGTGTCGTTTTTTTTCTTTTATGTTTCATGCGCATTTCTAACTCCAAATAAATAACAAGTCTGAACGTAAAAATTTTCCACAACAAAAATACTACAGTCCCATATACACCGTACACAATGGTGAATATGTGGTCTCCTCTCAGTAAAAAATCACAGGAAGGAAGTAGCTACTAGTACCTGCAATTAAGATAACTAGCCTCAGCTTTCATTAAACGTTCATTTGTGCACAATTATCGCTTTGAGTAGGAAAAATATGAAGTCATATATCAGGAGCAAAATGACCCAACTGTGTAGTTGTTGTCAGTTTCTGTTTTAGAAAGACATATTAATGAGTTAGTGGCGGCCAGGTGCAGCTTTATAAGCTCCTGAAGTCACAGGGAGCATATTACACTAACAGGAAATGAGGTTAAGGTGAGATAGACTCAGAAATCTATTCAGGTTTAAGGTGCCTGCACCGCAAATTAGGAATGTAATGGAAAGGTCTACGTGCGATACTATTGCCGCTAATTCTGGATAGGCTTCTGAGGCGCCGTTACCTCACGACACTCCCCGTGTTCCGGTGGCTTCCAGAAATGAAATGTGCCGGGTCCGTGACGCTGCTAATACGGATGGAGATATCAGAGGCGGAAAAGACCCGTAGAACTGCGATGGCTGGACACAAGGCGAGGTCCTGGCTGAGGGTTTATTGGAGAGGCAGGGACACAGGCTGTGGGTGGTACTGTAGGTGCCCCCTCCCCACAAAGGCAGAAGAAATTTTAACCCATCATTAGAGATTTAATGGGGGGGGGGGGGGCTTTTACCCACCGTGAGCCTCCCGCCCCCCAACCAAAACCTCAGAAAATTCAAACATCGATGCCCACCCGACATATCCAAAAGCCTACCCCACTGCAGAGAGGCCTGACCACTGAAATTCACTGCGTATATGATCAATAACCTGACGAGGCATTTTAGAGAAAGACCTTCATATTTCTCGTTGCCACCCAAAGCAGTGATCACTGGGAAAGTGGGATTTTCAGCTTTCCGTTGTTTTCCCGCCATATGCATTTATTTTATGAATAACGCCACCTTAACAGACGCTATCAATATACTTGGAGGAAGGAGCCGTCTTCAGTGGTCACAGGTCTGTCTGGATTGCAGACTTTACAGACACAATCTGAAAGGTGCCATTATAGTCCTAAGGCGTCAAAGCCCCCTTGGTGCACAGAGCACCTTGAAGTTGCTTCCCCATCTGTGTGTGTGTGTGTGATCCAGGTATACGATACATTATGGGGACGAAATGTCCCCACTATGTGAAAAAAAACTTATTTTGGCATTGTGCGGACCATTTTTTCAGTCCTCAACTTTATACAAATCTGTGACTGCAATCAAAAAATGAAAAATGCCAAAAGATTTTGTTTAGTTTCTAATAGCTAAGATTAGGGCTGGGCAGGGGTTGTTGGGATTAGGGTTTTGTCCACAGAAATAAATGAACGGTCCCCATAAATATATGGATACAGGTCTATGTGTGTGTTTGTGCATGTGTGTGAGACAGACAGACATTGAGAGAGAGCGAGAGAGAGAGAGAGAGAGAGAGAGAGAGAGAGAGAACCCAGCATTCATCTATAAGCAGAAGATCGCGACAGAACCTCAGCTAAGAGGTTGTGTGTAACTCTGTACTGCAATAACTCGCCCAACAGCAGCGCCCATTCACAGCAGCCAAAGGCCTATATACCTGCGCTGAGTGAGGTTGCCAGATGTTAACGTCGAGGTTATCTTCCGTAAAATAACATTGATGTCAATGAGACAACTGTGTGGTTAATGGAGGGGTGAGGCATTTGGCAAGACCGGATTTCACAGTCCTGATACCATAGAATAATTATTTTACTTGCGTTCATAATCGGACAACCTGCCATTTACGTTATAAGCAATGAAAGTGTTCTGCACACCATGACTGAGAAAAAGTTGTCAATGAATCCCTGTAAGTTGTGCGACCAAAGGAGTGATCTGTTTTGTTTCTAATTACAAAAGTTTCTGCAGCATAATTCCTCCAATCAGACTGGCAAATGTTCAGGTTTTGATGTCTTTTCGGAGTCGATGCAGACTTTAATTGCCAGTGCATGTTATTTTTAATTTCAATCGCTCGAACGATCCCACACGGCTGCCACCTTATTTTTGACTCACACTGGCCTCTAGTGGCTAATTTCTGCACTGCATATAAGCATATATACACTGTAACAAAAGCCAGCTATCCAAAGCTGAATAAAAGTCAGTTAAATATTACATTCCGTATTCCTAACAATTAATAATGATATAATCAAGCTGAGACACCTGAGACAAAATCCAGATGAAAACAAAAGACACACTAATTTATTATTAGGGAAGATATGGAAGATAACGGAATGACAGGTTCAGGATGCAAGGAAAACTAGCTGCTCCAGTGCACAAAGCATAAACGGTTATGTTGTAACAATATCTATACAAATAAATAAAATTCATAAACTGCTAACCATACATCTGAATGATGAATGAGATCATGCTTGAAACTGAACCTGCGATCATTGTTGAAGAAACAGTCCCGTTGTTGCGGGTTTATTACTGTTATAATTTACAGTTATTAAACAGGAGTTACTGATCAACTAGAGGCACATTTATTAAAACCTGTAGACATAAATGAGGTCTGCTATGGTAGCATTTAACCGATACCGAAGAGGGGCGATCTGAGCGCCGTTATGCGGCTGTCGGCGTCCCAGACGGTGGCGGGGCGCGTCGCATTACATGCACGCCCATCTCGGAGAAACGGCGTCGCCTACAGCTCCCTCTAAAACGTCTCTCCTCGAACCCTCGACGAGCTGTTTATTCCATGAATTCCATTCATTCGCATGCAACAGATTCGTGGCTAACTACGAATTCGGTCGCCTGCTATGTATATATGTATTTGAGTTTAACGGTGACATCATTCATTCATTATAAGAGTAGGAGTTAAGGATTTAGAGCATTGAGCTGATTTGGGTGTGGTGAGCGATTAACAGTGTGGGCTAATGCTGTTATGTGCGTGTTTAGGCTATTGTTCTGTTCTGTCAATGTGCCCGTATAGAAATCCAATAAAGAGACATAAAAACGTAAAGAAAACAAACCATTACTGGGCGCAGACCCCAATACTCCCCTGCTCTCTGACTCCTCCACAAAGGGAAACTCTAGGTATACTACAGACCAGCATGCATGCCTAACGTCGAACAGGAGATGGGCCTTGCCCACCTCAGGCATCCCAGGAGAGCATCTATTCCGGAAATCACCTTCACCGCCTCCAGAACACTCACAAAGCTTTCATGTGAGATCAGGTTCCCCGCAAGAGTGATATTCCCTCTTCAGCGAAGGCAAAGGAGGATTGAAGTTATTGGTGATCCATCTCTCTCTTCCTCTCACTCTCTCTCTCTCTCTCTCTCATTCTTTGTCTCTCTCTCCCCCTGATTGTTAGGAAGAAAAACAAATACTTCATGCAAGCTACTGGGTTTTAACAACCATCGACATGCAGCATCTAAGATGTGCGAGTTGCTCTCACGTCGGCCAAGAGGCCCACGCCCTTTGTGTGTCTGTCCATCAGACACGCATAGCGGAATTAGCTACCTGGGCTGAATTTATTTGTGCTTGGTTTGTTGTGCCGTTCTGATCCGTAGTCCGGCGCCGAACGGGCTCCTCTGCGCCCAAGCGACCTCTGCTCCTGGCCGGCTCCGGGTCCCGTTACGTTCGCTTAGTCACATGCCATTGTTACGGAAACACAACAAAGTGACTTAGGAAGGTTTTCATATAACTGAAAGTGCTAAGAATCACACTCCGAAAGGTCTCGACAACGTGGGGACACCAGTACCATCATTACTTATATAAACGCACCATTTGTTCGTGGAAAATTACATCCAAATAGGAAAACCCACACTGTCACTGGACACCTGGCTGATGTGACCTTTGTAAAAATAACAGAACAAGGCTGATCTTTTATATAATGCATTAAATAGCTGGTTTCCAAAAATGTATGCTACTGTACCAATGGATGGCTTCATTCAAACTATAAGCAGGCATTGTTTAGGTAAATTACCATGACATCGGCTAAGCAATAATGTAAATTGCACAACACAGAAAGAACCACTCAGTGAGTTTAGTATGTATTGATATATTCCTGTGTATCCGATCGCCCATATTAATATCACTGAAATTTACTGACATTTCAAATTCTTGTATAATTAAAGAAATCAGAGGTCTTGTTAGTGTTTTAAATGGGTATTTCAACCCAAAACTGACAAAGATATGTTTTAGAGAGGCTTTAGTAATATCGATCCATCTAGGTTGCCTAAGGAGTCACCTAGTTTTTGGATATATCGGGTGTATACAGTAAATGTCAGACTTCTCTCAAACAAAATGGCATCATACTCAGTGGTGATTAAAGTGCCAAAAACTACAATTGAGCAGAAGACATGAGCACAAGCGCCCTGGTGCACTTTTGAGGGTAGTGATATGACTGGTGCGTGGAGACATGAGCACAAGCGCCCTGGTGCACTCTTGAGGGTAGTGATATGACTGGTGCGTGGAGACATGAGCACAAGCGCCCTGGTGCACTCTTGAGGGTAGTGATATGACTGGTGCGTGGAGTTCAGTAGAAGAAAACAGATCCTACTTTAAACTGCTCACTACAAAGTCTATGGATTATCTTGAGTAACCAGGTCATGTTTTCAGGTAAGAGACACTGCTGTTGAATTTTTCGAATATATATTTTTAGTGCTTTAAACACCACAGAAACAATGTTATTCACTCACATCATACAGTCAAGATCAATGGCCAGCCTGGCGATTTTGTAAAGGTTTGCAAATCATCACATATCATATGTTTATCCATTTTACAGATAGATACATTAGAGATCGAAATAGAGTTTATTTCTCCATTTGGTAGGGAACAGTTTAATCCAGAAATGTGTGCTAATAATAGACAAACTCAAACAGTAATCATGAATGATATTTGAAGGATCTCCCCATGGCAGGATGGTGCATTGTGGGATTGAAAGTGGCGGAGGTGTAGTAATTTATCACAGCAAGCCGTCAGTACTTTACTCCCATGTGGATTTCCCTGCGAGGGCGATTTGAGAGCTATTGTCTGGGTTCTGCAAAATTTATGAGGTGAATCACATACAAAACAAAAATTCTGGGATCACTGTGTACAACTCCGGCCCTAAAACAGCATTGCTGAGGCGGTACTATCAACTGACAACTGAGTTGGTACAATTCCAGCATCCAGATCGGCATGGTGTTAATCAAGATGTCAAGAGACTTGAGAGCCCAAGGTTTCAGGTTCTGCAGGTCAAGGTTCCAGAAGAAGAGAGGCATCCCTGTTGGTACAAGAATACCTCACCAAGCTCACACGCCATAAAAGTCAACTTTGGATGTCAAGAGTGCTGATCACATTGGAGCTCATGAAAAAGCCACAAGTTGATGAATCCAGACATTAACTTCGTCTCTACAGTATCTACAGGTAAAGTTAGAACACAAGAACAACACAAGAAATTTACAAGCGAGAGGAGGCCAATCGGCCCATAAAGCTAATTTGGGAAGAACTCAACTAATAGCTCAGAGATGTTAAAATCTTATCTAGCTCTGATTTAAAGGAACCCAAGGTTTAGCTTGCACTACAATAACAGGAAGACTATTCCTTACTCTAACTACACGCTGGGTAAAGAAGTGTTTCTTCAAATCCAGTTTAAAATGTTCTCCCGCTAATCTCCAGCTATAACCACACGTTCTGGTATTTGACCTAATATTGAAATATTGAAGTTGCATCTCCAGAGGGTACACAAGATTTTCACAGCCATGTCCCCGGCTTAGGATACACCCCACCTACCCGTCCCAGCGGCTGTCTTGAGCCATGCTATCAGGGATGTGCCTCGGACATGGAAAGTGGAAACATCCCACAAAAACGTGGAATGTTTACATCTGCCGGGACACTGACAGCAGGAATGAGGGGGCGCTTGAGGGGAGACGATGGTTTATCAAATCGAGGAGGAGAGGGGTTACATATCAGCTGAAGGAGTGTTGCATAAATGTGTGTATTACTCAAAGCACCGTTCGCAGCCTTCAAAAATCTTCCCTCTCTTTGTCTTAGTCACCAGCCATGCCTGTCTCCATAACAAAGCACCCTGTGACAGTATCGCTGTCATCCAGCTACAGATATCGCAGTTGTGCTTAATCTCTGACAAGGAGCATCATGACACTCCCTAGGTGCAATATCTCTAAACAATACGGAGATGCCCCTGCTTGGGTCTCGGGCCAACAAATATCAACATGTACCCATCAGTCGAACCGGGAAGGCAGACCTAAAGCAGACCAGGGCCTGGCAAGATAGCAAGGCCCAGTATATACAACTGGGAGTGCAGACAGGGTACGCAGCTGTGTAAACAGGAACCAAAGCACCAGTGTGACGACCAGAAGCCATGATTGAGGACCACGCATAGGAGTGCCTGGAGCATAAACAATACTTATTTACTGAGAAGCAGCTTAGAAGATTGCCTGGTTTCATAGAGTCCAGAAGGACACCAAAGCCAGGACAGGCCTCTGCTGAGGTGTTCGAAAGATGAGTGGTGCTGCCCTCTAGTGGACAGGTGGACACATTATATTAAACTTTTTATATAAATATAGAAAATAAGCCCTATGCTTTGTACAAGTATTTTGTTTTCAGTCAGGCGAGCTCTGAGTCACGCATGAACAATATCGCAACACAATATTCTCCAGTGTCTTGTCAAATGCCAGTGAGATTCTTACTGATTTTTCCTTGTCTGTAAGATGAATTTCAGATCTTTTTGCTCCCAGGCATGTGAGAATGTAGTGCAGAGATACAACTTCTTTTGGTTTTAAATAATTCCTTGACGTACTTATTTGACTTTTTTTATTCTTCTAAAGGCACGCTGCATTTCCCCAGATTACATTTCACTTAGTTCTGCTGCACGAAGTTCAGAAGGACACTAATTTGACTCGCATATATCAGACTGCATGACCCATGAGGTTTCCAAGACCATTTTTACATCTATTTCCTATCTAACATCCATTTAAATAGTCTAATCTTATTTATTTTTTTTAATTCCTGCAATTGTTTGTTCCATGAACCTTCAGACAAATGTCTTTAGGCGATGAAGTCCAAGGTTCAGCGTGAATTCCGAATGAGCATAAGTGTGAGAATCACTTCAGAGTTAATGTGCTTTCAGGCATAATGCTCTAGATGCTTCACTTCCGTAGGTGTTTAACGCTATAGATGTACGGCCGTACACATTCACAGAAAACATCGCAGGCTTAGTATACGAGGGCGCTTGCACTACATTTACCGGTTGAAAGTTTCTTCCTGTACAGCTGGCGTGATCTACCTCGTAGGAGAAATGAACAGACCATGACTTTCTGCTGGACAAGCGGCATATAAGGTGAATGGATGGATGGATCGATGGATGCATGCAGGACAGTGTAGCCATGTTTAACAAGTACCTTATGGCGGGGGGGGGGGGGGCAATCTTATCCGCAAAGGGCCGGCGTGAATGCAGCTTTTTGGGATAATCATTTGGTCAGCCGATCGAACCCAGGTGCGAGGACTCATCAGCCAATCAGTCCTCTAATTAGTGATCTAATTAGGGAGTAACGGCAAAAGCCCACAAACGCCACGGCCCTTTCTGGATGAGATTACCCACCTGTCTTACGGGGTGGGGGGGATAGAGTGCAGATGAAATGAGCCACCATATTAATCACCTGATTTTACATTCCCCACCACTTCTAGTTCTGTTGCCCCCCCCTCCCAGTTTATACATCAGAACATCGTGTGTTTTGAGACTTTCGATAAGGGCTCTTAAACAGCAAAGAATCAATAGGTTACTTCGAAGACTAAACGTATAGTGTTTCTTATTTTGATAATAATCTACAACCAAGTGCCTTCAGTCCTTGCCACATTTTTGCACAAAATCCTCCATTTACCCAAAGAGAAAGACAGACCCCACCAGGACATCAGGGAGAGGTAGCTGATTAGTCCACCAGGGATTGTCCTGCAGTGTGCAATCAAAGGAAATGTTATTTTTGTGGGAAACTGATCAATTTGGGGCACTTGCATGCTTGGAGAGTACATACAGAGATTCATCTAAGACTCTGGCTAAACCTTAAGGCTTTCAATACACCATTTTTCCCTTGTAACTGCCAGTCTTTAGAAGTAAGGAACACGTATCACTATGCAATTTGCAAGTCGATGGGGAAACCGTGTCAGGGTCGAATTTATATCGATCTCTGGTGAGAAAAGGTCATTCCATTCCGTGCCTCACAAATGTAAAATACATGTTTTTAAATCAAAATGTGTCCCATTCAGGCTGCTCTTGTCTTGGCTGGGGAGTGGACTCTCCCTATATTCTGTGTTGCTGTGCCATCTTACATCCCATAGCCACGTGTGTTTCTTAGGCTGGGCTGTAACTGGTTATCCCGGATTGAACGCAATCTGAAATTGTTCAGCCGTGCAACTCAGATGAACAGGAGAATGGAAACGCAAACTTGTTCATTCATTTTACTTATTGAGCAGATGCTTTTATCCAAAATAACAGGCAGCCCTTGGCGCAATCGCGGGTAAGGGTCCTTGCTCAAGGGCCAAACAGTGACATCACTTCGCCAGCCCTGGGACTGGCAACATTCTGATCACAGGCACAATGTCCAAACCCACTAAGGCTGCGTTTCTCAAACCAGTCCCCGGGGACCACCAGACGGTCCCGGTTTTTACTCTCTCCCAACTCCTAGGAAACTAGGAGAGTGCAAAAACGTGGACCGTCTGGAGGTCCCCGAGGACTGGTTTGAGAAACGCTGCACTAAAGCCACACGCTGCACCCCAAGAGAAGGACCTTTCTCAAAGGCCAAACAGTGATATCATTACTCCGCCAGCTGGGATTTCAACCAGCACCCTTCCTAACCCTCTGAACCACACTCCCCCGCCCATTCACATTGAACATGCCTGTTTTCAATTTATTATTACTGGAATCTCGCCACAGCTGAAAAAACCCGCCAAGCTCACCCAGGCCTGGAATAAATACACTGTGGAAGCAGGTACCCAGCATCCCTGATCAGCTTCCGCTACTCCTGGCTTCCACAGAAACGCGTAACGCCTTTGTAATGCCTTCATAAGTGAGGCATCATACACTCATCAGCATAACTTAATGGAGAAAGGCAGAAAGTCCTCAGGCATGGACAGATACCATCAGTTCTGCTAAGGGTCCCGCATAATACCACCGTGTAGAATACATCACACATTTCTGAGCGGCACATAAGCATCTGTGTAGGCTGCACCATGAACACCATACCGTTCCTAGAATACACTAGTTACACCATCAGTAACTTACAAATACTTATGATGCACCCATAACCGGTGATGGACTGGCATTCCGTCCAGGGTGACCCCCTGCCTCGTGCCCTGTGATGGACTGGGATAAGCTCCAGGCAGGGCTCACTGTGACCCTGTACCCAACCCTGTTGCCGGTGGGGGGGGGGGTGATAGGCTATGTTTTCCACAGCCATAGAGGGTTGTCTGGGGGCTTAGAAATAATTTCCCTTACTACACTCCTGCCTATACTGGATAAGGGGATATGATGGATGGATGGATGGATGTGTACCATTTTTAATATTATACCTATATAATGTACCGTAAGATGCAAACACTGGTTTAATGGCTGGGAGGATTGAAAGAATCATACATTTGTGTAAACAAATACTACATGCTTAAGCCAATTCACGTACGTCACCCACCGATGTCGATTCTTTTCTGGTTTAATTGCTTTAAAATTATCAGTCCGATAGATAACTTCAGAGGCAGGTCTGAATACCAAACGACATGCTGATTCCATCAAGCTACGTGTCTGTTCTCTCACTTTCTCAATATCCTGTGATGGACACGTTTTCGGAAACTCTCCATTGTTTGCTGAAGCGTGTTTATATGACGGGGGCGATGCGGCCCGCTGAAGCGCAGAAGCTCGCTGACTAACTTTGTACTCGGCAGAGCTGGGTTTCCCATAATAAAAAGGCAAAATATATTTAAAAAAAAAAACGCAGCATCATCAGCGAGCAGCTATAAAAGACCCAGCGCAACTTGACTTTTTTATTGTGTCACATCGTGCTCTGATGAAAAAGTACATCCGTGGTGTGAAAAAAAGGATCGGCTGCATGCAAAGTGAAAACATGAATGCGATGCACAAGTCTGGGCTTTCGGAAGATCTTACCCCTCTGTTAGCGCCCCTTTGAGCTTTCGGCGAAAGAATCAATACAGGCATAAACCTAATTAGCATGTACACGCTCCATGCTGTTTTATTCTCAGTGATTTTCACTTTTCACGAGTCCCCTGCTTATTTAAAAATGCATTGGATTAAATTTTAAACAGCCCCTGATACAGCGGGAGCTAGCCTCCCCATCCGTAACTCAACGAAAGGTGATGAAGTCGGCTTATTGTACGTTGTTTTTCAGGAATTAAATGCGATAAAGCATGACAAGCATATGCAAATGATAATTTTTACTGAAATATTATACAGAACGCATACTTTTAGAGCAGCCCTGCCTCTATGTGCAACAATCCTTTTGTTATATGTATTAACCCTAATATGATGGCATTTTTATTTTTGATACATGGGAACTTAAGCCAGTAAGATGCCTTTTCTAAAACAAATCAACCTATAGCTGATAACAATGATAAAAGTAATTTCTCTTGAGGGGTGCCAGCAAATAATCTTTAATTCGGTCTGGTTTTGACACTTTAATGGGAATCAAAGATAATTTGACATTTAAGTCGAAAAGAAAGTCTGAAACCATATTTTATTATATTGCATATAAAATCTGTTGAATGCATATAAAACAAAATTATGCCGGCCCGTGTTCAGTAATAACTCATAGCAGGCTTATCGCAGGGGAGGTAAACACTGGGGGCAGAGTCTGTTTATTCGTTTATTGAGAACAGCATATGGAAAATGGGAAAGAGAGACAGCTTGTTTACATGAGCCGCGGGGGTAAGTCCGCCCTGTTAGGAAGTGGCAATTACACAGTTCTTAGCTGACCATAACAAGTGACAGATTAGACACTGGCCACACATGCAATTGGCTGTCAGCATTCCTGCAGATTGTCGCATTTTATATGGAATATCGCGGAAAGCTTCCTATCTTATTTATTTCCCGAATCAGAAAACAACGAGGTAGGAGGGGGATATAGAGGGTTTAACGAGGGATTGGCTCTCCGAAAGTATTGGCAGAGAAGGCGGGGGGTAGAAGAGAAATGTCGTGGATTTCAGGGCAGGCATCTCTAATTTACCTTCGACGACTTGTTTCCGAAGCGGACCATGCGGGGGGAGGGGGGCGCAAATGCAAGTGCGTGGGTGGTAGTGGGGACTCGGGAATTAAGATCCATGGGAATGAACAGCTCATTCCTGTTGAATCACTAGGAGATGGATCTGAAGACGCACAAAGACGGAAAGACCCTGAAGATATCCGTTTGGGTGGGAAGGGAGTTCATTCAAGATTTATCAGTGTTGAGGCACCTAGTCGCCGTCTGCCTCGTCTCTGTTCAAATCAAAGATACTGCTTCTACTCTTGCTGCTATTCGTCCTATATATATATTTATATGGGGGGTGGGGGGCTGCAGGGAGTTAGATTGATTCCAAGGGACACTTTTATGGGGTCTGAAATCTCTAGCTGCACCAACATCAGCATCATTAAGGATGTAATGATGAACAATCAGGAAATGGTTTTATGCAAACTGGTGAACTGGGTTTCCCGATAACGGTTAGACTCTAAAGATATATCTTACAAAAGGTATTTGTTTTCCTAAGTATGTCCCGAACAATCTCTTAAGAGAATACTTAAGGGAGAGCTTCTTAAGTGCAACCGATATATGCGCCGGAAGCTGACACTGATGGCTCAACAATTGATCACTCCCTCCATGCAGAAATCGTTTGACCGCCGCATGAGAGAAAGTGCTGATCTTTATAAATATAACACTGCGGGACTCCTTCAAAATATTGCATTAATCAGAACTGGGGAAAACCTAAAAATAAAATTAAAAATTAACAACTCGATTCATCTACAGTAATCATATATATAATTTTCGTTTGTGTGCATGAACCTGCCTCCCAGATTGTCGTATCACCATTTTATTTTTATTTATCATATGAAATACCTGCATGCACCAGTATGTGCGCATGTCACTGATATCAGGAGGCGCAATGGCACAATAGCTGAAAGAAAAGTTGCATTACGGTCTTCACTTAAAATAATGTGCGATGTGCTTCAGTATTGACTCCTAAGCATTACCTTCAGTATTGACTCCTAAGGACTACCTTCAGTATTGACTCCCAAGGACTACCTTCAGTATTGACTCCTAAGGACTACCTTCAGTATTGACTCCTAATGACTATTCCAGGGTGCTTTTTGGGGGAAATGTATTAGATTTACATGGAAATGAACTTGTAATGTTGATTCTTGTCAACCTCATGAACCAAAGTTTTTATATACAGTGACTTTAGTACATTTAGAGAGGTGTGTGCATCCAGGGGCGTCGGAAATAGGGGCAATACATTCACCCCAATATCAGCTGCACCCCCCTCCCTTCCTTCCCAATTAATAAATAATTACATAATCGGCACCGTGTCTCTTATCTTTCATTATGAATTCGCGCTTTACTGGGGCCAATTCACTGCTCATTCAGAGCGCAAGGAGAAAACCTAGCGAAGATTTTTATCTTAATTTTATCATATGGACCAGTTTTTTTTTTTTAGCTAAATGATGTTTGGTTATGAAACTACCCATAACGATGTTAGTCTTATTTTATGAGCAGACAACAGCGGTAAGAGACAGCCAAGAGAGGCTCAGACTAACAAAAAGAATATCTTACGGAAGATATACTTAACTAAGAATGTGTCGGGAAACACAAAGCATTAAGAGACAACTTAAGGTAGAACTTAAAAACGACGTAGCATTAAGAAGGTTATGGAAAACCGGGCACTGAATTATGTCTGTGTTTTTTAAACAAAGGGTTATATCAGAGTTATTCAAAAGCAAACACACAAATGGGTATGACTTTATACCCTGCCATGTTCAGATGTGTTCTTCCCAGGTATTGCGGTCCTGCCCTCCATATTGACATCTTGCGAGAGAATTAATCAAAGCTGAAATTCTCAGAGTCGGAGGTTTTCAATGGTAGCAATGCTGTACGTTGAGGGTGACAAACCAAATCTGCTCATCTTAGTTCTGCTCCCTGTGTAATGTGATTAAAGGTGTATATGAAATATCGACCAGCTTGTCAGGCACTGTGACTGTCATTTGTCTTTATAAGGTAACTGTGCTGCCTGCCATTTTTTGATCTCAAGGTCTGCCTAAGTGAATCTATTCCCCATAACCCAACTCTAATGATCAGTTGAGCGATGATGATCATCAAAAGTTTTCCCACCTAATTCATTTTAATTTTTTCATTTCAGGTGATTATTTATATGTCTGTTCAATTATTCTGATAGTTTAAAAAGTATATATTTACAGTAAATTTCCTTTTCAAAGATGGATGGATGATAATTCACATTTCCAGAGAGTGTTTAGTTGCTTAATCAAACCATATTGGTATATTCTGTCAGTTTAAAGGTGCCTAGTTTGTGCCAAATAAAGAGTAAAGTAAAGACTGGATTTTTAATACCTGGTCTGATCAGATATGATATATTAGAAGGTAAACCAACATCCGGAAGGTGGTGACCACAAAACAAATGGATGGGAGTGAAGACCGGAGTGAATTTGACAAGGGCCAAGTCATTAAGGCCAGACAACTGTGTCAGGCCGTCTCACATCCTGCACTGACAAGTTCAGGCCGCCCAACACCTAGTTGGCAGTTTGTGGTTTTTCCCACCTCAGACCGCTCCCAGTAGGTTTCCACGTTGGCTGATTGTGAGCATCCCACAAGCCCTGCCATTTCGCAGATGCTCTGACCCAGTTTTCTGATCGTAATGATTTGGCCCTTGTCGAACTCACTCAGGTCTCCTGCCCATTTCTTAGGTATTCAACATGTCGACTACGATTACCGATTGTTGTCTTACTATTTACAGTAATATATCTTAAACCTTGACGCGCCATTTTTACAAGATAGGCAATGATATTCACTTTGCGCGGGGATGGTCATACTGTTTTGTCTCGTCGTCGTATGCGCAGAAGTGATAGTCAAAATAATGGAAACACCTAATAATATATTATTATTGTATACTGTAGCTAATATGGAGTAGGAACAATTTCAATCCTTCTGGAAATGAGGTCATACGGTCGTAAACTGTGTGTAGCAGGATATCGATCCACGTTTCAAGAAGAAAAAGAAAAGGTCCCATTTCTTTGAAAAATGAAGGAGGCAGAAATCTACTTCACACTGTGTGCTGCGGAATTGCCCATAAATGTGCGGAGATTTTTAGATCCGGTGATTAGGGAGGCCACGGAAAGTGTTTGACTTCAGCCTGGTGTTCAGGAAACCACTCTGAAGCTTGCTTAGAGGACTGTGTGGGAGACTTATCAGAATGGAGTGGAGCAAGATCCCGAGGGAACAGTTTTGGTAGCATACGGTAATCTCAGTCCCATAAAACGGCTTCATATCGGCTGTTAGTATGACCCTGCAGAGCAATTACAGATGTAATGACGCCCCCAAGATGGCTGCCCATACATTTCTCTTTTTAACAGCTGGCCATAGACATCGTAGGCTGACAGCTTCCTTTGGCCTCTTCTAAATGTGAACCTATTCACATGTAGGATAAAGGGTAAAATATAACTCAGACCATATTACTTTTTTTGATCAGGGCTCCAGAATTGCACTCCTTAGACCAAGTCATGGTTCTCAGTTTCCAACCATCAGTTCTACCATAATTCACAGCTCTGTAAAGTTCGTGATGTACAGTTTCTGCTGAGGTGCTGAGCCGGGTCTGTGGCACATCTTGGGGCTGTACTTCTGTGGTGCTTAGCGACAATCCGTCCATCTGTTCGTCTTGGTGACCTTTGACTTGCAACCACGGCTCTTCTTTGCCTGAAGCGGTTTGTGTAATTTTCCCCAGCCACCATAATTGTTGAGACTGTTTCCCTCGAGCCTGTAGTTTCCTGGACAGGCTCTGGATGCCCCCGATTCTGCATCGGACAAGCAGGTGCAGAAAATGGATGAGCGGATGGACGGATGAGTATGTCTCGACGTGTGAAATCATTTTTGAAGTCGAGCACCTACTTTTGTGAACTGGTAGGGAACCGTCCACTGGCCCAATGGCGGAATCCAATTGGACAGCCGAAGGTTTGGAATGCGTGTGGGTCCTTCCGAGCGCTCCTGTAAAGTTTCTTACCCGTTTTACGTAAAGACCAAATTATATCTGACTCCATTTTAATTAAAGATCTTTATTACAATTTCAGTCATGACATTTCTGTTATTTAGATTACTCCTGGGCTGAGCCTTCTATTGCTGAACTCCCCTAATCCCGGACGGTGGGGCACACCGGATTCGCCTCGGCCGACAGGCCCGTCAGGACCCATCGACCCATAACGCCTGAGAGGCTCAGCTGACACTGCCCAAATGTGAGCTAGTGAGGGCCACAGAGCCGGTGTTCGCCATAACTCCGCGTGTCAGCGCCTCAGAGGCTGAGCGCGTCTTTTACCGTAACTGAACTCGGGCAGTCGCATCTGGTCTTGGAGAAACGGGGTCGAGTCAGAGGCTGTAAGAGAGTGTTAGAATAACCCTAGTCTCTGAGAAACATGCAGAGGGTAGCAACGTCAGACAGCCAAGAAGTAATCAGAACACGGTTTCTACACAATTAATACATGACACATCAGTTTAACTAAATATAACATTCAGGTAATTTTAAAATGAGGCCACAAGTCCTAAACTATACCATCCATTCAAAAACAATACAACAATTCCTTACCTCAGCTGAGTGACACATAGTAACTGCAGAAAATATCTGATTACAGATGTCGATTCATATAGTACTACTGTATGTGGGAGCTCTGATTACAGAGTGTCTCCCCCGTGCTACTCTGGAGCACTTCCTTAAGTATTCCAAACCAAGTGACATACTGTACCAGTTATTGTCCTGGAGAACTGCTGATCTTATCATTTCTCAGACCCTTAGCTAATCGAATTGCTTTAGGAGGAATGTTTTGTTCTACCAGTTAATAAGATCCTCCACTTCGGTGGGTTTATTCTATATTTCTCTTATGTGAGAACAAACTGCGTTAAGGTTGAGGGCATTCTGCCCGTCATACTGTGACCATTCAAACGAGACCAAACATGGGTGTATGTGTTAGTCTGGAGTAATACCTCCTGTGTCGGTGTGAGTTAGCGAGCGAAGGATGCATCTCTGTCTTGACACGGCCAGGCCTTGTTGCTGGAATTTGACTGCAGGGTTCCAGTTGCCCCCTTTTGATGCGGTGATCGGGTGATTTGGGTCCAGTCTTGTCGGAGCCGGTGGACCTTTGCCTTAGGACACTGGGTGGAACATTGCAGGCTTGTCAGAGCTCAGACCGACGGGGCCTGAAAAGCCTGTGGCTTTACAAACTCTATTAAGTCACATGGAGTAGCTCTGAAAACTCATATATCAAAGGATTGATTTCAGACTCTTATAGCTGATACATACCACCTACTTCAAAGTTAATAGCCTTTTTGCTATTTTGTGCACCCCCTGTGCAAGTATATTAACTTTAATGAAGTTCAAAAGAGAGAAGATGCACCATGGGAAATGGGTACATCCTGAACTGTGTACTGTATACCCAGATCTGCTGCCTTTTGTTGTGTTATTATTGTTCACAAAAACTACTATACTAAAAGAAAACATTTTCATAAACTGAAACAAAATTAGGCAAAACAAAAAAAAAACTACATGAACTAAATGAGAACTATAAATATTTCTTCCAAAACTAACTGAAATAAAACAGACGCCAATTACTGATCTGATATCTACGGTATACCTATTTTGCTAGTCATCATTAGCTTAATCTTTAATTACCATTAATAATACCTGGACCCATTTTGAGTACATTGGTGCATTAGGGGCACTGTGTATTCATGTAAAGATCGTCTAAAGATCAGACACAAAGGAACACCTCTACAATTACTAAAACAAATTGAAATTAAAATATGAAAACTACTTATACTGTAAATGCATCATCAAAATAAAAATGAATAAATACCACACATATGTAATAATGGCAATAAAACCCACGCTGACAGCCAACTATAACTAAACTGGATTTAAATGATAATTGAATATAAAAATAAAACCAAAATTGTAATATAAAAACTATAATAACACTCTGTTTCCACCAGCAGTACTCTCTGAATATTCAGTACTGACAGGACGAGGATGGCTGATAAGGCAAATGAGGCAAACAGATTAAACCCGTTTGCTGAGTATATATGGAAACAGCCTAGCAGGGGAACAGAGTAGAACCAAGCAAGCAACAGATCTAAAACTAACATGACCAAAAAAGCAAGACCCAGCACAAAAGGACAGACCACAAAAGGACAGACCACAAAAGGACAGACCACAAAACTGGCAAACATTCCCAAAGACGAAACCCAAGCTAGGCGCCAGAACGAGCTTAAATAGATCAACTGGCTGATCACTGGCAGGTGTGCCTGCTTATGGAGGGAAACCATCTGGAGGTGAGCTTGGCCACAGAGGTGCAGTCAGCATATTTATAAGTGCTACTTTCAGTTGTGTTACCGTCCATCAACTTTCATGAACCAGATCATGGTCATTCGGCGTGAAAAGGATTTCAGTCGACCAGAGAGCACTCACGCACACACGTCCACACGTGAATTGTCTGAACAACATGCAACATGTGTAACATTTAAGAGAGTAACATTTAACTCAGTAACATGAAGGGACATGTATGGGAATTTACGGAAATTTGTATCATAAAAGCACTTTATGATATGTTAAATAAACAGTAAATGATGTGTTCAGTGATCTTGGTTAAGTGTACGGTCTTCATATAGATCTCTTGTGTATTTACTTATGTAATACTTATGTGTTATTCTTTAGAGGCATAATAATTACACCTCCAAGAACAAGAAAAGGAACCGATTAATTAATACGTGTATCAAAACAGAAAGACTGCGGCAGACAGGAAAATAATAATAATACTAACAATACTACTACTACTACTAATAATAATAATAATAATAACAAAATAATGATTACTAAGACTGGAACTTCCTTAAGCTGGACAATGTTCTGTGTGATCCGAGGATGACGGAAGGCAGCCGGATATTTCCATATAAGGAAAGTGGAAGTTAGGGAAGTGCTGACAAGCAGATAACAGCGACAGGATGGCAGCAGAGTGACTGGATAGCGTGGATTCTTCCGGAGGGCTCCACCCCTCAGTGACTCAGGACGGATTGTCAAGGGAGGTGGTGGTTCTGCGTCGCCGCTGCGGCTGGAACCTCGGAAGCCAATCGGCTGTCTCACTAAGGCGCGTCACGAACGGACGGCTTCCCGGGGTTTCCCAGGCAACGCCAAGGTCACTGGTGCCAACCGCGGGCCGCCACTGATGCACAGCAGCACGGCTCACTGGGATTAAGCAAGCTACCGAACGTTATAATTGAAAAGGACTATGTGTCACCTGGAATTGACCTCTTGGAGGGAGGAGGGAGATGACCCCTGATGACCCCTGAGTGTTATGCCAGTCGAGCTGAATCACCTTTGAATTGCTGATCAGTAAGAGCTCTGAAGAGCCACCCTCTTCCAAATTTGCTTCCGCCTAGCCACCCCTACACTCTAAATTTGCCTGCCGCCACAGTGCCTGTTCGTCATAGCACAGTCATCTCCTATGGACATTTGGGTATCTGGATCAAAAGCCTTTGAAGTAATGAGTCCCGCGGAGGCAGGATGGAGGGTGACACTGGGCCTCCGGAGGCACCGGGGGGGCTGTTATTCTCACTTTTGTCATTTACACCTGGCTCTTGCCACCTGGATCCAGGGTTTACTTTCTGCAGGCTGTTGTTGCTCTGTGTTCTTGGCAGGCCGCTAACTGGTAGACGGATGCAGGCTGAGTTCCAGCTATGGGTTGGCTCAAGTGCAATTGGGGAGTGCGTGCACCATTCTAAGCATGGGAGGAGGCGCAGGGGTCAGGAGAGGATTTGAGCCGGAGGGGATGACCCACTATCCCACAATCCGGCCACAGACAGGCCTCAGGTTGAAGGGCATTAGTTGGTGACCCTGCCAGCTCATCCCACTTGATTCTACCTGAGACGTTTGTCCCCTGGCGTGCTCACTGTGCTTTGAAAGGGAGTATCAAGAGTTTACAGAACAGCAGGACATAGCTTACAGAGCCCCCGAACCGACAGAGCTGCAAGGAGGAGCAGCAGAATACTAAAAGAAGGTCAACAAGGAGTTTCCATAGGACCTAAAAAATAGGGCTAAAAATGTTACAGGTGCAGTAACTTAAAAGAGAAAGGATGCAAGTGGGGAAAACAGGCAAACAAAGCCGAACCGCGATCCATATCCGAAATTCCGAAACAGGCTGAGGTTAATACAAGGCTGCAGGGACGAACATCAAGTCCAAATTACGGACCAAAGACCAAAGAAAAGGGATGACGCATGAGTCATGCAGAGGACACAAGCACCCAATACCTTGCTGATCTGGGAACCAGGTGCTTTTAAACTTTGCTAATTAATTAGTTCGATCGGTTGTGGCTGAGTCCAGTATCCAGAGGAGGCAGAGCGGTGAACTGGCTGTGCATGGTTGGCTGGCTGTAGAGCTTGGTGCAGACATAACAATAGCTTTAGAAAAGTCTCGTCAAGGATGGATGGGCTGGAGGCTGTACTGGGGATGAGCGACTTCACGAGTGTCTTTATATTTCTTCATATTTTTTTATATCCATTTTGTGAAACAAATATATCTATTTGGAACAAAAATCAATACACCTGCTTTCAGAAATTGTGATAAATACAAGCAATTATAATATTTTTGTAATACATACAAGGCACTACTCATACTGTTTATTTCTGGAATGGAGTGTAAGCTGGTATGGGCAAGCGACAGTATCCCCCAATGTCCTTGAATGGCCTTTTTTTGGCAGTAGGACGTCTGTAAATTTGCCCGGCACTCTGTGTGGAACTTTGGCGGAGCAGAGAGCATGCGCGGAAACATATCCACCTTCAGACTCCACCGAGGATCTCACCACACCCGTGGACTCACCGTGACCTTGGGCACAGAGCGTTTGCCATACAGAAGTGACGCGGAAATGTCTGAAATGATATGGAATAGCATCTGCAAACTACGGCGTTTCTGCTTTGAAGTCTCTATAAGATCCCGGGCCACCATGCTGTGCTGGGTGCACTGGAAAATACGAACGGGAGGACATGAAATAGATCGCTTCCGTTTTCGGAAGGAATCCAGAATTGCTCTTCTGCGGGTTTGTCCGTTATTCTTTTGCAGTCATTCCTGAATACGAGTTCCCCAGCTCCTGGCTTGCAGAATCACTGAGTCATTCAAATTACAACTAGGATGTTCTGTTTAGGATGATCCAAAAATCATGAAACATTAGCCGTCAACAGTGCTAGCATTAGTTGCTAATCGTTAACATGCGTAGTGTCAGTGTCATTTCTCATACACTTACTGTATTATAGTTCTGTGTTTTCGGCCACTCGACTTTCTCTATGTGGTCCCTGTGGCACAGAATACCCACACTGCTCTCTGACCACAGTACGCCACCTCCTGACAAGGGCAGGAGAAACCCCTAATGTTCCTTCCTATAACGGCTGGCTGACTCTCCTCCAGATAGTAAGGTCAGATCGGCACGCCCAGCTCTCAGCTCAGGAGGCCTCTGGTGACAAAAAAAATAGCAAAACCCAACACAACACGACATGCAACACGACAAGCACTACACACAACAAATACCACTGCAATATACATCTCAACACAAGACTTCAGGCACCCACTGATACAAGACCCCCTCAGTGTGGCACCCCAGCAGCGAAGAGCAAAAGCCTGTGTGAATCTGGCTTTGTACAAACAGTGTACAAAGACATCTCGTGTACAAACATAAGGGGAGGGGAGCAACCGGTATCCACTACCCAAGATACAATACTAGTTATTACATTACAACTTAGCCCATAGCAGCAACCAGGGCAGCTAATAAAATAAAACCCAAAACCCTATCAAATAACAATAGAACAGTGGCTGGTCTGGTCCTTTGCAGGAATGCTTAATGCCCTCGCAGCACAGTAACACCGAGGGGAAGCATTCCAATGC
>JAABNX020000104.1:453604-476264 GCA_015163995.2 Mormyrus lacerda | reverse complement strand
CCAGCAGCTCGTAGGGGATCACGTCAAAGGATAAACCTCCAAACAGTCACTTCTGTGTCCTCCATGAAGAGTTACACGCTGCTAGCATTCAGCCTGCTAAAATTAAAATCACACAAACATTCAAATTCTCAAACAAGCCCTCTCCTCCTTTCCCTATCCACAGGAAAGACAAACTCACCCCATCTCCAGTCACATAACACAGCAGCAGGAGAACGAGATTCTACCTTGGCAGCCTTTTGTAACTTCCTGGTGTATCATACAGTAAGACCTGGCTAGTATGGTTACCAATATGGTGTAATTACCAGTGCCATGTGACTACTCCTACCAGCCCATTCAGGTTCCCACATCTAGATAACTGGGTCTGCTAAATAAATGTAGAGATTCAGTCTGGAGAATCCACACGATTAGGAGACTCTGTAGTCCCGTGGCTCTACCAGTGCTTTAGTTCTCCAGTGAATCCCTGCCTGATACCTTACCAGGAAACTTGAACACTTCTGAGACTGTGTTTACTCCACGTATGGAAAGGAGATCTAGTGCATATGTAACCGCCACTTAGTGTTATACACACTGTGAGAACATTTCATTACCGAATCATTTTGTAGCTGGCTTCTGTCAATGGCTGCTATCCAGAAAACTTGTGTACGGCTAATAATAGTTGGCTGGTACATCGTACCCTCGCAAAACATACATTTGAAGGTAAAAACAACTGAGCACTATTATTCAGTTATATAATCCTTCATAAATGATGTATATAAATGGTAGACCAGTAATTAGCTATACATATCCCATTGAAATAGGCTTTTTGTGATGAACGCCAGAGATTCAAAGCAATGGACAGCTGGTATGGAACCCACTCTCCAAGCTAGAAGTTTTACAGCACTGTTGAAAGAAAGAAGCCAGAGTGTAAAGGAGCTGCTGCTTTTTTCCGCAGGGGAATTCTCAAGGTTTTCTTATTCATCGCAGGTTCCAGTCAGCGTGAAATGTCATCTGCTCCCTTAACCTGCTGGGGGACGCTCCTGCAATACTGATGAAAAGATTCCAAGGTGTTACTGCCTATATTTTTCCGTTTGACAGACGTCATTCCCAGACCATTAGGAGATGTGCGACTCTGTGGCTTTTTAAGCTCTGGGGAGGCACGTCTGCTTAGGTTTTCATGCATGTTCTCACCCGTGTGAAATTTTCAGTGCGCCTGGATGTCAAACTAATTTCCCATCTTCCTTCTTTTTTTCTCTATCCGCTCTCAGTCCTATTTCTCAGCCAGACCTCCATTTCTTCAATGAATCTTATTTAAAAATCATTCAAATTCATGAATGGGCCTAGGTGGCCCATCATCCTGCTGTGTTATTCATTCTTCGTATTCATATTCCCCATACTCCATTCATACTGGAAGAAATGTGGACCGTCTGGGGGGGTCCCCGAGGACTGGGTTGAGAAACGCTGCTTTTAAATTGTGTTCGTTTTACTTGTTCATTTTCGGTCATGCGAGTGTTTCCTGTGATGGACGGGCATCTCAGCCGGGGCATCCCTCATACCGATGCCCTTTTCTGTTACGGACTGGCATGGTGAAAGAACAAAGAGACGATCCACAATACGGCTCTCGGGCAGAAAGGGTCTTAGGAAATATAAACTGAACACAAAAGGGAAGACTAGAAAGCAAAGGGACCACAAGGGGTCAAGTCAAAGCAGGTAAAAACAGAAGATTAACTAGACTATAAGTAACACGAAGGGAAACTAATATTGGACACGCTTTGGGAAACACTGGCATGAAGTCATACAGGAGTCAAGCGGGGAGCAACACAGAAACAGACACAGCAAACTAGAGCTAAAGCAGGGGCAACCTGCTGGCAGGAACCTAAATACAGATGAAAGAGTAACGGGAGACAGGTGTGGACACTTACTAATTATAACAGGGGCGAGGAAGACTGAAGTATAGGCAAAAAACAGACAAAGGATTGAAAACCAGGGAGACTAGAATAACAAAGGCCACCGAATATTACGCCAAACAAGGAATAAATGGGGAACAAAATAAAAGGAACTAACACACAAGCAGCACCAGATGTACAAAGAACCATAGATGCGACATAAAAAAACATAAAGAACCCGCGACAAGAGGGGAGCTCAATTAAGTCGCTCATTATGCCGTGCAGCGGCCTGAGAAACAGGAAAGCACAATGGTTTGGCCAACGTTACCAGCTGGCCAAATGGGAACTGGCATACAGAAGGAGACAGGACAGGGACCAATCCTGCCACTTTCCATTCTTGGATTGGCTTCAGACTCAGTGTGCCTCTGCATTGGATATAGTTGAATGAAAAGGGAATTAACAGCATAAATGTGAGTTTCATTATCTTTATAGTCATTTCTGAATAATAGCCAAAACAACAAGTTCAGGTGTTTTATTGGGGTTCAAAGGTGCGCGTCCTTCGAATGGAAAAAGTCACTAGACACAAAAATGTGCTTGTTTTGTACCAATTAAAATTTAACATTTTAATTCGATGTTTTACCCTGCCATTGAATGTGTTCTATCCAATTTTATTAGACAGGATGCATTTTCTCCTGTAGTTATTTTTTCCTGTCCTATGTTGCCCTGTAATTATGCACAATATTCTAGTTTATGCCAATGTTTTTTTCTTCTCAGAAAAGACCAGGTTTTTGCTTTAGATTCAAAGTAGAGAATCACAAAAATAGAAGAGGGGATTCAAAACATTCTATTACCATAACAACCGACACTGGCATCATCGCTATCAGGAACGGATCTTTTAACTGGGCTGTAGATGAGAATCCAGTTCATGGGCTTGTCTAATAGCTTTAAGTCTTCATTCAGCTCTAGGGGTCTTTCTTTAGCCATGTAACAGGGATATAAAAAAGGAGATTAATTAGGTTCAGAAGCTTGGATCAGGATTCTAAAGGGGGATGAAACTCATCGGTAAAACAGCAGGATCGAAGCAAACACTGATGGAAAGCCCACAAGCTGGTGTTTTAACTTGTACTGATACAGACTTTCTGCTTTCTGTGAGCTCAAAGAATACAGTGATCTTTATTTAGGTTTTTCTAATGCTTCCATCAACTGCTGATCCTGGACAGAATCACAAGGGGGCCTGGAGTCTATCCAGATAGATAGGAGTACACCCCAGATAGGGTGCAGTTCACACACATACACACTCCAGCAGGAGTGGGGGACCTGATCCATAGAGGGCCAGTATAGGTGTGGGGTTTCCGGATGCGCAATCAGCCAATAACAAAACAGTGGTTCTGGGGACCCACTATTATTAGCTGATCGAGAGGTCATCCCAAAATCCCGCACCAACACTAGTTCCATGGGACAGGTCCCCCCCCCAGGCAATTTCGAGGTGCTAGTCCTGCCTTTTGGACTACAGGTGGAACCTGGAGTCCCCTGAAGAACCCCTCTGATGCAGAGAGAAGATGGAACCTCCAAACACAGCCAAGGTGACACTGTGACACCAAGAGGCATCGAGCCACAGTACTGCCCACTCAGCCACCATGGCGTCCTTCCCTCACTCCAGTGGAGACTAAATCTCATGTTCAAATAATATATCAGAAATCCTACAGCCTCTGCTGTTCCCCTCCTCCATGTCATCATAAGGTCACTCCATATTTTACTCGCACTATTAGTTTTGATATGCTGTGATTCAGAATTCTCCAGTAACTCTGGCTCCACGATTACTCGTGACCCCTATAACATAACTTGTGCCAACGCACTCCCTGTGGCCACAGAGAAGCTAAGGCATGCATGTGATCAACACTTGCAATAAGCCGCTGTCCCCAGTGACCCCCCCCCCACCACCACCACCAATACACATTTTTGCTCCCTCCCACCTCCCAGCCAATAAAGTACATTGAATACCTAGTACGGGTGTTTTGGAAGCTGGGTGGAAGCAAAATGTGCTGTCTGGGGGGTTCCCAAGGATTGGGTAGAGAGAAACTATAGTACCGATTCTGATATCCCTGACAATGGGGACTCCTAAGCAGTCCTGCCCCTTTAACCTGAGAAGAACCTTTTATGTATGTAAGGCATTCATCTTACTCCATTATTACATCTCTTTTTGCGGGAAGAGTCGACATGTCCGCTTGGGGAGGCGTCACTTCGCCTTTGTGTCGAATGACACATTTTCTTGCTGTCTTGTTTTTCTGACGATGTTTAAAAGAGTAGGATTATGCTTCCAGGCGTACGGTACTGATATCCAGTTCGGTGCTTGTGAAATGTAATTTAAAATGCTGGCCTTGGGCGATTCCTTCAGCGACGCCTTCAAGATGCTCAGATACAATTATCAGTAAAATAACACTGACATCCAGAGGCATATACTGGGGCGGAGCCACAGGGGCACTGGCCCCAGCTGTAAGCTGATTGGCCCCTAGAGTGCTCCCTCCCCTGTCACTCACCTATTTAAAATATATGTTTGGCTAATGATAACATTGACCCCATCTATCAATTATGGTCCCACTTATGGCCCCCACCTTAAAAAACATCTTAGAATTGCCCCAGCCAGCATTGCATTTTTTAATCTCAGCACTGTGACCCTAATTATACAGAAAGCAATCAGTTTGCGCTCAGTAATCAACTTCTGCATAACTGTTTGTATATTATTGTTATTCTTCAGCCAAGGTTAAGAGAACAATCAGAAAAACACAAATAGCTATTCAGTCTCATTGCTGAATGATTTATTCATTTTGATTAGCAGTTTGCTATTTTAATCTTAGCACTACCGTAGCTAGCATAGCTATGCTAGAGAGGGAGTATCTACAAGGGAAACCAGCCACCGTAGTCAAATTTTCACCAAGGTATCTCCCAGGGATTTAAAAACTGCCAATCCACTCAGACATTGGTTGGATATTAATCATTAATTCAACTCGACACACTGGCTATCTGTGCTAAGGTGCACTGTTGAAATCTTGTAGTTAAGATGCAAGATCAAGACATTTTATTATTAATATGAGATTAGACAAGATCTGATATTTGCTATCGAAATGAAAGCTTGCAAAATTGTGTGAATAGCACCTTCAATGTACAATCTGATCTAATGTCAGATTTTTTTGGGGGTCTGGATGGTTTTTAAAGCCAGTGTCTGTGCTCAGAGGTATCCTGGGTGTATGGACTGGAACGTTTGGATTTTTCCAGATTTTTCAAGGAAAAAAAACATCAAGCATCCATTGATCAATGCTCTCTCCGTTTCCGAGTTTCAGTCTATTACAGCCCTAAACAGTGTTGACGCAAGCTTTCATTACCTCATAAGCCGACAGCATCGAAAGCGTTGCAGAATGGATACCGTGACAGGCTCTCTGCGGGTGTGTGACAAAGTAGGAGATTATCTGGACAATACGCCTAATAATCCAACAACTGTAAACCTGCTGAGGCTTCTGATGGGACTGGCTTCTCGGTTTCTGCTAGCAGTGTTGTGATTGATAGCCACTAATGTCCCCAATCCACTGTCTACAAAGTCACCGGCGGATGTTGCAATCTACCTTTCATTTATTCTGTTAGCTAGCAGGCTAATGTTTGCGAGCTAGAAATTCTTCCCAGTTATTTGATGGAAGCCTGGAGCGTATACCAGGAAACAAAGTCAAGAAAGCTATCTTGGGAGAGGGTGGTAAGGGTTAGATTCTTATATTTATGTTTCCACTACATCTACAGTGTCTGTTTTTCTCTAATGTATGTTTGTCTGTACCCCATGTACTATACCTTGCTGTATGTATAAGAATTTCCCAAGGGATCAATAAAGTTCATCTTATTTAATGTAAGGAAAAGGTTTGCCAGTAACCGCCAGAGGTTAGTATGCTAACTATGTTACTGTAGCGTCGGCAAATGGTCCTTAGCTAGCGGGACCTAATTTGCATGTTTCCTGTCATGCTCTCCGCTGTATGTCTTCTGAATAGCCCTTGAACGCGTTGCTGCTTAAGACTGTGCCCTGTTCTTTGTGTCACGTGTTCCCCACATGTAATGTCATGTGTCGTGCATATGTTTGGGAATGCTGGCAGGGTGAATAACGTACCCACCATGACATGTCGTGGGAGTTCCGGGAGCCGGCGCGGTGGGCCGTGGGTGCGTAGGTGAAGGAGAGTGAGCAGGTTGTGTTGTCAGTGTCTGTCCTATAGTGGGAGTCCTTTTAAGGGCTGTTAATGAACGAGGCATCTGTATGAGGATGTTGCCTTGCTTCTTGTGCACCTCTCCGGAGTCAGGGTCTGCTGGGCGTCACATTACCTTTCTCGCTTGAGTTTGAGGGCAGGGCCGGCTTTAGCTATTGGCACATTAATCGGTCGCCTCAGGCCCCCTGATTCACTTCACTGAGGGGGAAGTGAAATGATCATCGATTTTCTTGGCATAGGGGCCTCCAAAGGAAAGTTTTGCCTAGGGCCTCTGTAAAGGAAGAGCTGGCCCTGCTTGAGGGGCTGATCCATCTCGACGGTTCGGAACATTCCGGAAACCTAGAGAAATCAGTCCAACTGCAGCCCTTTAGTAGGAACCCCAAGGATTTCCAGAAGGTGTAAAGGATCTATTGAATTAAAGAGTCGACATCTCAGGATGGCTGCGGTTCCCGGCCTATTCCTGGAAAGCGTGGGTTGTCAAACAGGGCACGATCCGGATGAGGCGCCGCGATGCTATATGAGTTTCTATCTCGCACACGCGCCAGACACACTAGGACGCAGCTTAAATCGCTCGTTCAGCTAAACGGCGTGTCCTTGGAGCTCGAGTACCTGGAGGAACGTCACAGGGACGTGGGTAGAACATGTGAACAGCATAGAGATGGCACTGGGGACGGAATACGACTCTCGACCCTGAAGGGGTATGAGGGTAAACGGTAAGCGTCTCTACCTCCTATTGGCTCATGTATAAACGTGAGGTCATTTTGTGGATAATTATACCCCTTAAAAAGGAAAGTCACCTTCATCTGTGGGACACTAGGCCATTGTAGGATTCTGCTGTGATTTTTTTTCGCTTTTGTTTGGTTTCTATTTTCCTTTTTTTCCCTTCCTCATCTTGTCACAGCTCCAGCACAGCTTCTCTAAATGAGCACTTGAGCACAGGTGCGAGTGTGTGGTGTGTCACCCCAGACCAATGTCAGTGAGTCACCGGGCCCCTCGGGTCCCACCGAGTGCCACAGACCCGTCTTGCTCCAAAGCCAGAGCCCCTGGACCCGGAAAGAAGTTGTCAATTTCCGTATAATTACCGCTAAAATTGTGGTTGAGTGCCAATGCATCTCCGCCCACCAGAACCGCTCACAGACAGCGGCCGGGAGCTCGGTGTGTCCGCAGGACTCCTCACCTACCTCTGAATGACGCCGGTACGTGTCAGAGCTGTGGGTAGCAGCCCAGAGGCTGCCTGCAGCACAAGTGATGCATTCCTCTGTGTGAGAGCAAGACTGCATCTGCACAAATCAGCTTTGGAATTGAGAGGGGTCAGGGGGTACCCCCTCAAACGTGCTCAGGGACCCCCTGTATCACAGAAAATTGACAAGATTGAGTCCCCCTGCCCACCCTTTTTAGCTTTACTCTCCCCTCCACCCTTAATCAACAAGTCTGACCACTCCCCTCCCTAGTCAACAACTTTAACTGTTACCACCCCCACCCACATCAACTGTACCTAGATTAGCTAGAAGCCCCCTGTGCTACATTCATGCAAACTCATTGCACTGTCACCCACCCGGGGTCCCCCCTGATCTCTTCCCTGATATTTGAATTCAAATATTGACAGAAATTTGTATAGTGCACGCATGTTTAACTTGTATAAAAATGTCTGCTAAATAAATTGCATTGAATTTAAGATCTATACACCAGTATCTGAATGATGCTAGTTAGAGGGAGATTGCTGTATCTGACACGTGAATTTCTAGCACATTAATTAGCAGAAGGATTTTTCCCCCTGGGGCTAATGAAGTCGCCCTTTACTTGATCTTGTGTTATCTTATGCAGAACTATATGTATCAGGCACTTTACAATAGTCGAGAGACTGCAGAATGCATCAGGGTGTCTTTTACGGGGGCCCTTGAATATGTAAAATTATAAAATTGTGTAATGAAATTGGCAGGGGCACTGAAGGAGACATTTTATCGGGGGGGGGCAGAATTTCTATCTGTACCCCTGATGAAGACTAACCTCAGCAGATGGTTATACACTGTTTCTAAAGTCAGGGGCAGGTGTCTACCTGTCTCTGCCCATTAAGGTAAAACGGGAGCCTGGCTCTCATTCCTGAATGGATCTGCAGTCCAGCCCGTGTTTGTCCGTAAAACACGCCGTCCCATGTAGCCTCGGGGTGCAGGTGGCGGAGTGCATGAACGGAGGCTCCCGCCAAAAACAGGCTCCCTTGTTTGCGATCCGATATTGGTTTTTGCCTGACGGACAAAGGGGGCTTTGCGCTGTGTGAGGCGCCCGGGTATCATGGCAAATAGAAGCAGAATCATATCGCCACGGCGACGCTGGGTGAAGGAGAGCGTTCCGGAGTAATCTTATTTATGAAGTGACATCATTTATATCCAGGATTCTGTCTCCGAGCTTCAAATGTTTGAACAACTGCTTCATTGACCAGTAGATATATTCCGGATCTCTTATATTTTAAAATATCAAATAATAAAACTAGCTGCACAACTAGAATCCTGCCCGGGATGTCCTCTGCCTCATTCCCTGTAGTTCCTGGGACAGTTTCCAGATCCGCCTTCACCCTGTACCGGAGGAAATGGACAGGTGGGTGGATGGATGGATGGATGGAGAGCTAACTGTTGTGAAGAAGGTCATATATGAGAATTTCCACAAGCCGTGAAACTCACTTTAAGTTCTTTCAACTACGGGGGTGAATCGAAAATACGATCAGAAATAAGTGTCTTACACCAACTGACGACAGAACATATGAACTGAAACACGTTTCACAGCTACGACGCTCAGAATCTAGCACTTCTGTGACGTACAACTATCCCTGTGACTCACTGACAGGCAGTGTGAATTTCTTAATGTTTTGCTGAAGGGGAGTGCAGGTCACAGGGATGACTGCTTGCATCTGTACGGAGCAGTCCATTGAAAGCAGTACAGTACGAGTGTATTTAATCTACTCTTAAAATAATCATCTACTGCACAGTAGATGCCTGAACTTTTGTTCAAGATAAAATTATTCTGAGAAGACCCTCTGTCCCAAAAAAGATGTTCATGCTCTGCCAAGTTGAAGGTCAAAAAGGATGGACTCAATCATCACGTCAATGACCATGGCGATGGGAGGCCTGAAGAACCTGACAGAAGATGGAACATTCTGGAGAAATGCCATCTGTAAGGTCGCTAGCAGTCTACACTTACTTGAGAACATTTAATAATAGCGATAAGATTCTCTGAAGCATCTGACCAAACCCACAGTATTTACGTTCATTACCGTTGATTATTAGCCCTCCTGCTGTTAACCCTAAACCACCCCTAGCGGCTTGTGTAAATTATAATTAATTACATATCCTATTATTGTGCATAAATTCCTCATTAAGCCTCGCCAAAAAGAGCCGTTTTAACGTCTGTAATTGCTCACCTTGGTCGATCATATTTTACAAGCTGAAGACTTCACATCATCTCTGAGAAGGTTTCGCTCCATCTCAGACATGTAGGTCTGAAGGTGAACGTACTTGAAGCACAAAGTCAAACCGCTAAGTCTTATAACCATTTTTTTCACCTTCATTTATGGTGCTTCAGTTTATTCTTGGATCCACATAAAGTGTGTGAACAGAAATGGGGCAAAGTAAATAAAGGAGTCTGTCAACACTGTTCACAAAAAGTGGTAAACATTCGAAATCTTCTGACTTATTTGTACCCTTCTTCATAAATTCACACAGGATGTCCAATTCAATGGGCATGAGGTTCTTTAACCCTTGATACCAGAATCAATACTTATGGTGCTAATCAACATGATGTATTATACGTAATTTACATACATGATGGCAGTGGAGTGTGGCTCAGTGGGTTAGACTGGAAAGGTGCCACCTCACATCCTAGGGTCGGTATCTTTTGGATAAAAGAGTCTGCAAAATAAATGTTTCAAGAAAATCATTATTTCTCCTCGGCCTAAACATAACACAAAGCGACACGCCTGCCTGAAAGAAAATAAAAACATCCACAAGTGGCAACAATCTAAACTCTGCCTTGATGTTTGTGTGAGACGAGGATAAATGGGTTTGAATTAATCAGGCTACTTTATCCGTCCTGGGTAGCTTGACTGAGTGCCGATTGGCTTGTTATTCCATGTGACTTTGATGGTAAGTCTTGGGTCATGCCCAGGTCCCCTGACCCCAAGGGGATGTTCCATGAATATCTAACCACCACCATGCTACGCACTTAATCCATTGTTACTTTCATCACAGCTTCTCCGCGGTCAGAATATGCCATTGTCACCACGCTCGGAATAAAATAATGAGCAAGACCTTCTCGGGCACAAGGGCGCTTCTGAGATCTGACCCTCAGGAAGCAATTAAACCCCACGCATTGAATTAACATTTTCCCAGGAAAGAGATCCCTCAGTACACGGGGCTTAGGACATCCAGCCCCAATCAGAAACAGATAATGGATGGTCCATATCTTCTGTGACCATTCTGGGCAAAAGGTGGATCCAATTAATCTCCATCACAAACTGGCATGGAGTACATCTACGAGCCAGAGGAGATTTTGATTGACTGTTTACTCAACGCCAAGGGCTTTGGGAAACTTTAACTGCAGTCTCCATTCTGAAAGAAATGTGCTATCCTCAAGATTTTCCCTCTTGTATTGTAGCAACCCTATCACTATATGGCTGTACCTTGTAGAGAAAGGCATGTTGGGAGTGGAACGGTGAGTGTTATTTAGCATCTTGTTCATTTGCTCTGTTGTGTCTCTGGTGCTTACAGCAATCTAGCACATGTAAATAGTTATTTTGTGGGGCTGAAATTTGAACACGCCATTGGCCAACATGATAGCAGGTCAATTGGGTTCGGTGTGTTTCGTTGAGGTTGTTTTGCCACTAAAGTTTCCTTGTTCTATTAAAGTATACTCTGCTTTCAGTGCTACTGACCTGGTGGATGCTGCTTTACACTGTTTGTTTGCCTCAAGATAGAACTGCAAGATTGTTACACTTAAATGTGAGAGATTCGCCTCCCGGAATGATGTAGTCAAAGGCTAGTGGGTTTGCATTTTAGTATAATATAATTCATATTATGTAATAATTTCCATTATTACTGTGTTCATTGTGGTCTTTTGCCTGAATCTGAGCATCACTGCTGGCCTCTGATTTGTTAATCATATCAGAGGAGCAATGAGATCATATTCTTAAACTAACAGCAATATTCGTCTAACCTGGGATTTCAGCATTTACCGGCTTTTATCGGCACATAGACATCAAATAAATATGTAGCTAGGCACTTAAAAGCATGTGTTCCCGTTTAATAAATACGCTCGGCCTTCCTGGAGAGCGACTGTATGTCTTTTCTGTTTTTCTATATCTACGTTCTTCTTCTGGCTTAGCTTCACTGACGAAATAAATGACATTTGATGCTGCAAGGGAGCGGATCTATGAACACAGGTGCCATTTAGCTCTGGCGGAAGTCACACAGATGCGGAATAGGCAGGTATTGAGCTTATCTGCAGATCTATAAAGCTTTTCATCGGCTCCCCCCCCAGCTGTGAAGCCTGTCCTTGTCTCTAATTTGTGTTTCTCCTCTAGACAAGTAAGACAGCAGGCAGCCAACTGTCTCACTGGCTGCTTTTTCCTTTTGGTCTTTTTTAAATTATTATTTCGCCTTTTAATAGAACAGACGGAGTTTCCTAAACGGCTACTGGGATCTGCCACCATCTAATCTGGGTTTAAAGGGTAGATTAACAAAAGAAAGCCAGATTTAAAATGCATGAAGCCTCTTTATTAGCTGTGTGAAGATATTTTTGTCGATAAGGTAGGGCCAAGGCAGGCCCGTAACAAATGGAAGCTTATCAGGACCTCCTGTCGCACCACAGTGCGGTCCAAAACAGGCAACAAGAGGATGCGAACTGAGCTGAACCAGCCTGGTGATGCGAAACACATCCGCAACGGCTACGGGTCGATCCTTTATGCGGCACTTTAACAACCTTGTGCCGTTGACGGTTTTGTCTGGGGTCATGGAAGGTGTTCAGTAGCCTTAGGTCTTAGGCTTAGCATAAGGTGCTTTTTAGAGAACAAAAAGTTCAGGTATGCTAAAAATGAACCTGTTCTCTCACTAGATTTTTCAATGGGCATAACAGACCACTATTCTCGTGATTTAGCTACTATGAACCAAAAATACTATATACCACAGGTACATCTGAGTCCAGAGAGAATTCTACGCTATTAGAAGCTCTTTAAATTACTTAAGATGGAAGTGGAATTAAGATGGAAATTGAAAATAAGTCCTGAATAGGTTCCGGGAGGCTGAATCCATCACAGAAAAACATTGCTATCATGTAATATTGATACTCTGCTAAACGTGGCTTCAGTTAGAGGCTTCCATCTGGCATGTGTCAGATTTATGGACAGACCTCTGTTGTTAGGCAATGCCTCTGACCGTGGCCTATGGCCCTTCCTCATTATGACACGGTTTGGTTGCTTAGCAACCAGGCTAGGTGTTTACAGGGGGTGGTATATTTGAAGAGGAATGAATGCTGGAAGTTACGTGGGATTCTGAAGAGTTCTCTAGCACTGGATAACCGTTTTCACTCCCATGGATGAATGTAGCTGGGTCTCGTGGAACAAATATGCGGGCAGCCATGTTTAGCTTCCCCGCGTAAATGGTCTCTACTGAGCATGCTCACTACGATGAGGCATTATGTCCATAACAGGAACATAAATAACCACAACTCTAGCTGGTTTTCTTATTCGTCACAATAGACAGTAACCTTTCCGTACTGGTCTGACACATACGGTTAGTGATCGTTTCATTTACTCGCATGTCGTATTTTTTTATTTTTCGTGCTGCTCATTTGGGAGGAAGGATTAAAGGCAGAAATTTGCACGCATAACGACCCCGGGGCTGTCGCTCTCAAAGCGTCGCTCCTCGAATCTGCAGCCACTCAAAATTCAAGATGGATCTCAAAAGACAGCGTGAAAGGTATTCATCTCCTGATAATGCACAAACCAAGACTGGCCGTGCATGTGGATCACTCTGTGCCTTGTTAACTTCTGAAGAAGAGGCCTCTGCACAAATCTTGAGAGTCTTGGTTATAGCTGGCAAATAGGTAGCATTACATTTTTTCAGATAGGGTCTTTTGTGTCTTCTCATGGTGAAGTTCTGCCTGTGGATTTCCAAGTGCCATACCAGCAAAGACGAGGTGAAGATCATAAATTATGAGAACATGGTTTACCATTTGACATCGAGCTATAAATTCACTTGTAGCTGTCTTTAAACCTGTTGGTGAGCAGGTTTCCCTGGCAACAGATGTGAAAAGGCTCTCCTGATATGCCTAGATATGAATTTGTAGTCTAAACTCTTAGTCAAATCCCTGCCTTAGACAGCAACATGAGCTGTCGACTGACCGGTGGATTTCCTTGGGGACCAGAATGATTTCTAAAGCATCGTTTAGAAACACAAATAGTTCATTTTCCCTGGAATTTATAAATGATGAAGATAATATGTGTGATGATCATATAATTATGACAATAATAATGATAATATGAAATCTGTCTACGTAGCACACGTGACCGTTGCTGCGGACCTTTCTTCTGATGCCAGTGTAGCTGGCTTGATTTCACATTGAAGCCACGCTGTAATTTCAAGAGGGATGCTAATGTCACTAGACAATGTTTGGCACTTTCACTAATGAGGTATCACAGTCCAAACAAAATATTTCATTACAGGAATTAACAGCCAGCTGTGCTACCCACGGGAAAAAAAAAATTAAAAATCATGAAGTGACCGATGCACATTGAGCGGATGCTCAAATAATCTCCTGCACCACCGGAAGAAATGTTCCTCCACGGAACACTATGTTTAGATGATTACGGCGGCACAGGCACAGAAAGTAGGGACAAGGTATTAAAATTCATAAAACCGCTTGACAGATTTACAGCTTTTCCTGAAAACGGGGCAGGTGCTTCACAGGCCTGTTCTTTGTTATAAATGTCTGTTGCATCTAAGTGATTCACCTGAATGTCGGGGCCCTTGAATAAATTAATTCTAAAAGGTCTAGTCCTCTGGAAGTAATTCTAAGCGGCCTGAACTAACATAGAATCCAACACACACTTAAACAAATAAATGAGTATATCCCATTCTGTTTCTGTCACCTGACATGACCTCAGGGACTAACCAACGCACCGGGGAGAGGATGATACCACTGTGCAAGGGGGAGGGGGGAGCCAGCTCATCTGGGATTTATTGATTTTCTCCACCAGTGACTTGTTTCTGGATTGCCTATAAATGTTTATCCTTCCAGTGTCTCTCCTCCCAGGTAGACCAATCCTGACAGCCACCCTAATCCCCGATATCTGCTCAGCTTTGCTCCATCGAACCCCTTTCTGAGTTCGTTTTGCTCTTTCCCATCTCACCTGAGTGTTCCTCACATGCCCTGCTTCGTAGATCCTGTCCCTGCCCTGTAAGCTCCGCATCTCGCTTAAAAACCAGCTCCCGATTGTACCCGTCTTCCCGTCGGGGGTGATGTCTGCCTGGGCAAATCCAACAGACCTATAACCGGGAAAGCAAAACTAGAATTTAGTGATCAGTGTTGACACACCACAGCGAAACGTGTCCTCCACATTTAATACATATGTGACATAGCAGGAGGCAGCTAATTCAGCACCCGGGGAGCAGTACCTTGCTCAGGGTACCTCAGTGATGCATTGATCATCAGGGATTCAAGCCAACAATCTTTCAATTACAAATGCACGTCCCTAACCAATAAGCCACCACTGTCCTAATAGCCCAACATTTTATTTAGTAGACATTTTTATCCAAAGTGACTTTTTTTTTTTGAGTAAACAGGGTCACATGCTCCCTAGAGCATTTGGGGGTGAAGGGCCTTGGCCAAGGGTTCAACGGTGACATGACTCAGATGACCCTGGGATTTGAACCAACAACCTTTGGCTCAGGTATGGTGTGTTATCTTGCTGAGCCATACAATGAAGGAGCAGATGACAAGTGATGAAAACCCAGACATCTATGCAAATATGCAGATGATCTATGTCAGTGTTTCTCAAGCCAGTCCTCAGGGACCCACAGACAGTGCACATTTTTGATCCCTCCTGGCAGGGAGCTGGGAGAGAGAAAAAACATGGACTCTCTGTGGGTCCTGAAATCTATGATGATTTTTGGGTACAAAGCTTCCATCAGATTGATAATACATTTACACTGTAATGTAGGTGAGTGAATGAATGAATGAATGCCTATATTGTTATTGCACCAGAATTGAAAAACTATCCTAGACAGTACAAGAAAGAAAAAAGACAGGAAAGTTACAAAATAAGAAAAACAATAAGATTAATAGAATATAAAGGGAATAAAACCTGGATAAACAATAAAGAAAACAATAAAATAAGTAAATAGAATATAAAATTCAATGTAAAAAGAATGTAAAGATTAAAAATATAAATAATGTAAAAATAAATTTAAAAAATAAAAATCAGGCAGCCAGATAAAATAAGTGAAATAGACATTCCTCTCTTTGTGATTCAGTTTCACAATAAATATGAAAATATTGCACATGCTAATAGGTGAACACAAAGGAAAGGGCGTTGCTGCCTTGAAAAATGAAAGATTTGCTGATTCTACTGATATCTGCATTTATTTTAAAAAAGGAGAGATAAAATCAAACAAGTCTGTTGTTATAGCTTTTGTGGGACATGAAAATAGCCATTAAAAATACGGTGGCCTACAGAAATACTATCATCTCTATTATTTGTGTTTCCTTTCGAACACCTGCTGGGGGGGGGGGGTGAGTAATATTTAGACAGTGGAAGAGTCTAGGCCCAAAGCGGGAGGGGGGCGTTACCTAAATGCCAGGCCTCCACCCCGCTGTCAGACACGGGCACGTCTTGTGATTGATCACACCGACATAGTGTAGCACTAAGAGGATGGCTTTGGGGGGGGGGGGGGGAGGGGGCTGATAATTGTTAAATTGCATGCGAATGTAATGTAAGTTCCAAAATTGTTGCATTTTTCCTCTCGCTCAAATTGCATTTGTTTATTAAGGAGACTTTAATCCAGAGTAACATATAATTGGGAATGCAGGGTAAGATGGTCCACGCAGCAGCTGGGGTTGAGGGCTTCTCTCCGGGACCCAGTAGTGACATCACTCTGCCAACCGTGGCACTTGAACAGGGTGACAGAGTCCTTACCCACCAAGCCCATTACCCACCTCCTTCACTCATAGCTGCAACATAAAAAACAAATAAAATCTGCAGTCATTAGCTGAATGGTAATAAATGTTGACTTGTGCGTAACTGATTGCAGTGTGTTTAGTCATATTTATGGGTGAATGCTTCTGCACCTTTATATTCTGATCCCAGTGCAGTCAGGCCTAACTGACATAGGGCTGCACTCAGGTTCTCATCCCTGAGGTGGGTCATCGTGTTAAGGGTACGGCAGCGCACTGTAATCAGCAAACGGCCCTCATCTCTCGCTCTAACTGTAAGGAAATCAACTTTGACCTCTGAAGTGTGGCACACAGCAAACGAAATACTGTACAGTCGCTTCATGATCGTATATAATGTTAATGTTAGCCATTGAGTGCAGTCAGAAGATTGTAACTGGCTAGCAGAACACACCTGCTTCAGCACCTCTTAAATAAGAAGCACATTTATGGAATGTTTAGTAGCGATTTTTGTGGCCAACTGGAGGACGTGCAGTTTGAGTGATGGTGAACAACAGCCACTGCTTCTAGGCTCCAGTGTCACTGTAATTAACCATCATGGAAAACAGATGAATAAAATAGAATTCAGAGGATGAGCCACATGACTCGAGCTATGCGAGGAAATAACAGAGTCGGCATTTACATTCAGGTGAAGCGGGGAATGGAAAGTAAACAGAACTGCTTCTAATTAGCTGTTGATTAGATTCACAATGTACTCAAGACAACAGGGAGGCGGGATGCCCGGGGCGATTCACTGATTCGTCAGCCCGACCGTTTCGAGCCGCCGGTCCCGTCCGACATCCCGCCCGCGAGCCTGGTTGGCCGGAAGCCACTAATTGTCTGGCTGCGTCTCGCGTCGATGTGGCTAATTAGCCGCCGGCTTCTGATCCGCGTCGGCTGATATACGTGAGAGCCCCGGATTGCCCGTACAAGGGAGGACAGGAATTATCTGGAGTCTGGGGGGGAGGAAAATCGGCGGGAGTTTGTGCACAGCTTGATGTTCCATCCCGGTTTTTCAGTTCCCTTGTACAAGCGGTTGATTGTACCTGAATGCAGTGTCCATTATGATGAACAGGTCTAAGCGCGGGCATTAAAGGGGCTTGGCAGCTCTTCCAGAGATTAGTCCCACCCCTTTGCCATCCACAGCTACCCACACCCACTCCATGTGGTCAAAGCTAAATGCAACACCCTGGAAAAAAATTCAAAATATGATACATTTAATCGTCATATCTGTAACACTATCAACAGAGAGAAAATTAAGGCGTTTTGCTCATTCGTTGCTACTGTATACGTGCACATAGCTGACATCCAGGGAGTGGGGCAACAAGACTGTAATAGTTTGACTAAAATGCTGTGGATACCAGAAAGCGATATGTCTGGGAGTTTGTGTCTCTCTGCTGCCCTCTATCTGTGGGGCATGGTATTGCAGCACAGGCGGCCCACATATTGCGGGCAAGATTCCGGACCTTACCAGCAAATTCCGTCAGACGTGACACATCACCAATTCTTCTACATTAATTGCAAATAAGTGAGGGAGGTCTTTGTGTGCGCGTGTGTGTGTGTGTGTGTGTGTGTGTGTGTGTGGGAGTAGGTTGGGGGGGGGGGGAGTGTTTTTTTTGGTCCTTCCTGACATCTATGCATATAACCAGCGAAGGAAAGCTCCGGAAATAATGAGAATGGGTCTGAGAGCGAGGTGGCGGAAGGCGACAGCGCAGAAGAAGGCGTTTCGTTTCATCATGGCCCCTCACTGAAATGGCTCGCCGCACATTAGCATTCAAGCCTCTCAGCGAGGGCTGTGATTCACCCCATAAATAAACAAGTCACTGTATGTCTCTTCTCATTGGCTAATTGATTGTATTTCATCAGAAGTAGCAGGTACCTTATGCGGACCACGACTGCATAAAGACCTTCACTAATATGTAACAAATAATAAGCTATTTAAAAACCCTGGGTGTTTCTTTGAGACGGTATTTTTCTTGGTTGCTACCTTGATGACGCAAATCCCACACTGTATCACAGGTGTAAACAATAATACTAGTGACCCCGCCCATCTGCCCCCACCCAACAACGATCGATTTAAAACCGATTTAAAAGTTTACACTTGCCGACTTCGCCCACGGTGTTGCCGTGGATTCGAGGCGGCCCACTCTCGCCTTTTCAGGAAACCTGCTAACGAGCCTCGCATCCGTCCTCGAGCAGCTTAACGACTTCCTGTGAGGGAGGGGGTGGGTGGACGTGGCCCTGTTGGTGATTACATCACAGCAGTGTGTTGGTCCAGACGAGCTGTGGCTGTGGACGGTCTCCCTCATCTTGCTACATGAGCTGAAGCACCGCAACCTAATGAGGAAGATGGTCCACATCTCTACGAGGTCCACATCCCTACCACCTCTCACTCCATGTATTTGTGTGGACCCCCTCAAATTTTGGTGGCCCCCTGTTGGCCACAAAGAGTCATTACACTGGGGGGTTAGGGTCCAAAGTGATTTTTTGAGTGTGGCCCCAGAAAAAAAAAAAAAAAACAAAACCCGGATATCTGCAACAAATTATTCACCAGCCCACCCCCACCTGGTGTGCTTGATGTTTCTGGCCAAAAAAAATAAAAATCAGGCGCCGTCGATCAAATATTTATAAGAAAGTGAAGCCCCTTGCTGTTCAGTGCAGGCCGCCAGACAAGGCTTTATTCATTACGTTCAATTACACTCGGTATGTGTTGCTGTGGCCTGCCTCCGGTTGACTGAGGTGACTGAGGTCTGTGTGGCTGCTGTTGGAGTTCCAGGATTTGAATGAAAAGAAGCCTCTCTCAAATAAATCCTTTACTCTCCATCTTCACAATTTGATTAAATTGTCTGGGGGGGGGGGGGGAGTGAACCCCCCCCCCCCCCCCCCCAAGGAGCCTCTTTCAGCGGCTTCGAGGTGTGCGAATCAAGGCTTTTGAGCCTCTGCCTGAATGGACCCTCGCCTCACTGAAGGTCAGCCTCGCAGGCGAGAACCAAACGCTTCTCTGCAATCCACCGGTTTGATGTTGAAAGATTTGTTTTACCCAGAATCCTCAGCGCATTATTTAAAAAAAAAAAAATACTGCACATCTTAACACAGAGGATTAGCAAAATAAATAGCATTTAATTGCATTTTATTGGATATAAACACAAACTGTGGGGGGAGCTATCTCACACACATATATTGCAAGTTGATTAGCAGTCTGGGTGTTTTGTCCCACCTGACGCACCGTAGTTTCTGAATCTAAATTCTTGTGGTTCCACTGTACATCACATCCAGTTGGAGCCCAGCTGTACACAGCATGTAAAACAGCTTATATAAAACATTGCACAGAAGAGTACTAATTGGTAAAACAGGCAACCATTACATTCTCCAAGATAATGGTATGGTTTAGCCTGATTGTGATTTGTGATAAAAGACCTGTGTTGTTTGGGTCAAATGTTCAGCTCAACCACGCCACCTGCTGGCCTCGCTCTTGCACCGAGGGCACCATCTTCTGTCCCGGGTGGTGAGGATGAAGCATACCCAGGGCTTCTCATGGGCCTCGTCCAGCACTGACCACCTCTGTGGAGTGAGGCCTGATTTGAGTTGCCTTTTGATTCTTTTCTGCATAGGATTCGTAATGCGGTACATTTTAGGAACTCCACGTATTTTCCCTTTGAAATATTCGTGGAGACGGCTCCTCCCCAAAATGAGTCCTCTGCACAACCATAAGCTGTTTCCATGGTTTCAAAGCAATATTTTTCAGGCAGGTAATATGTTAAATAATTCCCAGACGCTATATGTAGACAGTGCTGTTTATTAACCGTATGCCTGACTCAGTGTGAGAGATACATTTACTTGTTCAAAAAATAACAAAGAAACTGCTTCCATTAATATAACTGCCCTCCCAAAATAACAGAGGGAAAAGAAAAGAGAACATTATTTGTTTGCTATGTTAATTTATGCCTGATTAGCATAATATGAATCTTCTTTTATTTTTAAAAGTTTGGAAAAGTTTCATTCCCTCCAGTCTGTTTCCAGGGACACTTTGTAGCGCTTCCTGATGCTAAGCTGTTCTACAGCTAACTTCTATAATTGTGTCCGTCTGATTTTTGAGGCATGAGAGGCACGTTTGCTGACAACTGTGGCTGATCTGATAGGCTTAAAGTTAAGTCAAGAAGAAAAGTCCCGCCTCTTTTTGCTCTATTTGCTGATCCTCCGCCAGTGAGTAGATTAGGAGGTGAAATCCTGAGGTCCCCTAGCACAGCTGACATCATCACGAGTAGGTTCATTACTGAACAATGGCATATGAGGGGGTTCCAACAAATAGGCCATCAGAACGACAGTAAGTATTCCTGGAACCGCCCACGCGTCTAACAATAAGAGATTAATTTATCCATCAATCCACCAATTATCTGCCGCTTATCCTGGGGTCAGGGCCTGGGGGCCGCAGTCTACGCAGGGTTGCCCAGACCTCTCTCTCACCAGCCACCTCCTCCAGCTCCTCCGGGGGAATACCAAGGCGTTCCCGGGCAAGCTGAGTGACATAATCTCTCCAGCGTGTTCTGGGTCTGCCCTAAGACCTCCTCCCGGATGGACATGCTTGAAACACCTCCCCAGGGAGGTGCCCAGGAGGCCTCCTAACTACATGCCCAAGCCACCCCAATTGGCTCCTTTCCTTGAGGAGGAGCAGCGGCTCTCCTTTGAGCCCCTCCTGAATGTCTGAGCTCCTCACCCTCTCAATTTAGAGTCCAGCCACCATGCAGAGGAAGCTCATTTCAGCCACTTTTATCTGCGATCTCATTCCTTCGGTCACTACCCACAGCTCACGACCACAGGCGAGGGCAGGAACGTAGATCGACCGGTAAATTGAGATCTTTGCCTTCTGGCTCAGCTCCCTCTTCACCAAAACAGACCATCACAGCGTCCGCATCTCTGCCGACTCCGCGCCGACCCGTCTGTCAATCTCCCGCTCTCTTCTTCCCTCTCTCGTGAACAAGACCCCGAGATACTTCAACTCTTCCGCTTGAGGCAGTAACTCATCCCCCACCAGGACCAGGCAATCCACCCTTTTCCGGCTGAGGACCATGACCTCAGACCTGGAGGCGCTGAACCTCATCCCAGCCGCCTCACACTCAGCTGCAAACTGCCCCAGTGCATTATACCTTACCTTAAAGACGGGATGCATTATGAGGGCAGTTATTAGCAATACAATTATAAATGATATAAAATGATAAATATAAGAACAATAAAACTACACGAGATCAACACAAAGGGGCTCTGGTCTGAGTTACTCTTGGATCTAAATAGAACATGGTGACAAGCAATGGGTTGGGTGTGACAAATCAGATCGAGACTTTAGGGTCACCTGACTGAGGCGATTAGTGATTCCACCTTCTGTCAAGCTTCACTCACACTTCCCAAGCATTTTTCTAACATTCAAAGGCATCATAAAGTGAGTAGTGCATTCTATTTTAGGAATGGCTTCATAATGCAGCTTTTTCACGGCTGAATGGCAAAAGGGGTTCTGTTGGATGGTTTAGTTCAAACCAGGCCTAAATTTAAATGTTTTAAGTTTTGCTTCTTCTGTCTGAAGGCTGAAATGAGGTCCAGCTTAAGGCTTCTGCCATGGACTCAAGGGGGCGCCAAAATGGAGCTTCCTGGAGGCCTGACCACCAAAAAGGCACAGTCTTCTTTAGGGAATTGGACCCCTTAAGGCAGGGGTTCTCAAAGTCTACATTCAAAGGTCCAAATCTGAATTTTCATCAATGACAAAGGTCCGGAACTATTGGTAATTACAAAACTTGTTTTTAATAAACATGTATAACAAATCAACATTCATTTTATGAAAAAATAAGGTGCCTTTTGCATTCAAAATACATGAATAACAAGTGCAAAAGTGGCAAAATAATTAATTTAAGTGTCTGGATTTTTCTTAACAAAACACCGCAAGTGAAAGGCAGGGTGCATCTTTGATATCATCAGTTAACTGCTTTACTAAGTCATCGGCAAGTACCTCTGTCCTCCTAGTTGAAGTGTCATTGGACAGTGGAATTTTCTTTAATTTCTCTGACATCTCCTGTCTCTCCTTTCCCTCAAACAAAGCATCTGCTATCTCCACTAAACACTCCTTAACTATCTCTGCATCAGTGAATGGCTTCTTGTTTTTGCCTAGTACCCAGGCCACTCGGAAAGATGCTTCTGTAGCTCTCTCTTGCTGTGTCACAGCTCTCACAAGCAACTTATTTGTTGATTCATATGAAGACTTTAGCTGTCGAAGTTTTGCTGTCCGTACCTCTGTATTTTGTGGATATTGCCGTTCAAAATGACCGTGTTTTGTTTCATAATGCCGTTTGACATTTCCACTCTTCACAACTCCAACTGTCT
>JAABNX020000104.1:440746-453504 GCA_015163995.2 Mormyrus lacerda | reverse complement strand
CTGACATGCGTTTATCAAAGTAGGAAATCCAGACTTTTAATCCCTTAAATTACTGCTGTTGAAATACGAAATGGTGGTGGGTCCGGATTGAATTCCCTCCGGGTCCAGATCCGGACCGGAGTCCGGACTTTGAGAAGTGAGGCCTTAAGGTGTGTTTAGTACTTTGGGATGGCTGCCACCGTCTTTATGTTTGCTCAGGCTAATTACAGCCTCACACCGCAGCTGAGCATACTAGTTTAAGCTGAGAATACTGGTTTAGCCTAGCACTCAAACATACGGCTCTAGGTAGTAGCTGAACATTTAACATTTAAACATTTTTTCAAATACACTTTAGCATTTAGCATTTAGCTAAATTTAGCAGGGGCTTTTATTCACAGAGACTTACGGTTGAGAAAGCAGGATCAGTTCCTGGAGTCATTGGGAGTTAATGGTCCCACCCAAGGACCCAACAATGTAAAAATAGTTCGCTGAATCCTAACCCGCATAGCTGAACATGGCTGCCATGTCCTTGCCTCATTGGTACTCCCCCCCCACCCCCCACCACAGGTGCCCCCCTCATCACTCCAGAGGTTCAGCAAAATTTGCTGCCGTATTTATATAGCTTACAGAGTCATATAACATTCAGAACCATTAATCACACTCAGACTCACATGACATCAGAGTTGTTAGCTGGCGGCTAAACACAAATCTCACTGCTGACATCACCCCGCCCCCCCCCTTACCCAGGCTGTCGCCCCCTCCCTGGGGAGACTGCATCCAAGGCATCGGTTTGACAGTGTGATATTAACGGACAGGTCAGAGTTTTAATTTAATGTGAGCCTTCATTGCTATTCGGTGTGTTAGTCCTCAGATGACAGGGTATTTTTCAAAGAGAGCGGCGATCTTTAAAAGTCTGTGCCCAACCACTTAGCCGAAGGCCTTAATTCTAACGAATACTTTGCAAACACTTAACATGATAAAGGCTTCAGCAGAGTTCAGTAATCAACTGCTGGCACAAAGCGACGTTCAAACTGGAGTTGACAGGACAGGAGATGGAATCGTGGGTGAAAATTTACATATTTTCCCGTAGGGTCTCCGTGTTCTCCCACTCTAGGTTATCAGCCAGAGCTTGTGGGTTAGCATCTCACAATAGAAGGACATGCTACTCAAGTGAACTTGATTGTTAGTTGGAGTTTTGAGGCGCATGTGTGAGTATGTTCATCCCTGATCTGGTTTATTCTCCATAGCGCCCCCTAGTGGCACACCAGAGGTTTTTTTTTCTGACAACAAGGGTGGTTCCGGATTTACATTATTCACATCACACAGCCTGCCTACCTATAAACATGTCTCTAAGAAGTATATGGAGGTGCTATAGTCATCCTAGGGGGCGCTGTGGCTCTATGACATACCCCACTTTTCATCTCACTGGATGAGCAGGAGGCCCTTCAAAACAGGCCTTGGCCGCTGTTTCGTTTTTGAACCTGGTTTGTACTTAGCAGATGCTCCCTAACGTGCCCAACTGTCATCCCTTAGCTAACGAAAAACCAGCTATGAACAAGCCACAGGTCACATCATATAACATCAGCAGATCATCCACCACGAGGACATCATCTCCTTCCTTGGACCATTCCTCTACTGATCTCTTTGTAAACACATGATATTTTTGAGCCATCGTGTTGTTTTTCTCAAGATAATCTTAAAGAAGCCACATCACCTTTACCTGACAGCTGACAGGAAGCCATCCAAACTGAGAGTGCCAGCATGCACGCCTCGGGTCACAAATCATCCTTCTTCCGGATGTTTCCGGAAACCCGGAGATGGCTTCAGTGACTTCAGCCCCGCTCCCTCCGCACATGCCAATTAGGGGCCACCGATGACAGTGTCCCAGAGTCGCGTCACACCCTCAAAACAAGACGGAAAACTGTGGGTAGGGCTGGGCTGACAAGGTGTATGCTGACAGCTGTGTCACGCACACTGTCACACTGTCACTTTTAAACCGTTGCTATGGGGAGGAAAGGACAGACGGTAGCTGAGCAAACCGGTACCCGCACTAACATTTCCAAGCAGACCGTTAGGCGTGCGTCACAAACCATAATGAAACCATTCCAATACATCCTCTCCTATTTTCAAAAACTGGACCTCGTTAATAAACCTAATTGCCCCGCATACAATTATCTGATTCTTTTGTGTTCCATGATAGCAATAGTCTTCTCATTACAATGGTTATCTACTCCAAAAAACCTTCCACTTTGTGCCTATGCACCCAACACATAACTCCTGAACACAGTTTCTAAAAACATGTCGGCGTATCATTCTCCCATTACCTTGTATTTCATATAGAGTACATTACTTATTTAGCAAACTCTTTATTCCCAAGTGACGAATAACTGAGGAGGCATGGGAAAATGGAGCAATTAGGGTTGAGGGTCTTGCTCAAGAGTTCCAGTGTGGAATCATTTTTCTAAGCTGGGGATTTGAAGCAGCAACCTTCTGGTCGCAGGCACTAAGCCACTGAGTCACACACCAGCCCAGAGTATTAGAGTTCATGGAAGCATCCCTGAACGCACAGGGTACGGGGCACAAAATACCCTCTGAGGGATGTCAGTCCGCTGCAGGGCACAGAATCGCAGATTATGGGCAATTTAGAGACACTGATTTCTGTAACAGCATGTTTTTGGACTGCAGGGAGAAATTAATCCTTTGTTTTGGGGGAGGTGTTTGGCTCAGTGGGTTAGGCCTTTGTTACTGTAATAGGAATGTCACTGGTTCAAATCCCAGGCTCAGAAAAGTAGTTACATCCCTGTTGGGTCCTTGAGCAAGGCCCTTAATCCATAGGGGTGCCAGCTGACCCCATGCTCCAGTCCAGGCCTCACTCTCTCCTCCATATGAGTGTTTAGGAAGGTAAGCTGTGATATGTAATGCATTCCATTGTATAAATGGCAGGTAAACGTTCGTTTCATGCAGACTACCTGGAGATTCTGACTGTTTGGACCTGGTTATAATCACACATGCAAGGAAGCTTCCATAGGTAATTCAGTTGTGGCCAAAAATATTGGTGCTCTTGCATTTTTTTAAAAAAAACAATCACAATTTCTATGTGAAATAAGTTGAAAAACAGAAATAATTGGCAAATGAAAATAGCATGGGTCAAGAATAATGTGCCACATTACCAGCTGACAGGCATAGAAGTAAAATATTAGGTTAGGGCTCCCAGTAATCTTGTCCATGTCATTCTCATTTGTTTTATTATTTACAAAAATATGTAAAGCCATAAATCAAAAGCATAGTGTCTGCTCTGTGGAATATAGAATAAAGAATGGCGCCAATTATTTCTGCCAGATGCAACTTATTTGATGAGAAATTGACAATCTTTTTGCAAAAGCAGGAGGACACCGCCATCTTTGGCCGTGTCTGTAACTGGACTCTCAGTACAAATACCTGCATCTAAGAACACCCATCCTCTTAAACTGAGCTGTCAGGCTGTTGCTTGGAGGTCTTGATGCTTGAAGATGCCCGAGCTTCCATATCCACCTTGTGCTTCAGCCCGCCCCCCCCGTGCTGTTTTTCACCAGTGCATGATGGGAATTCTTCATAATCTACTTATTCTGTAATACTGGCCTGCTGCTGCTTACGGTGTTTCCATTCATGCACCATGTGCTTCCTTTGCAGAATTTACCGGGTATTAATTCAGCACCTGGCTGCTCACTTGCGGATCCTGAAGGAGTAGCTTCAAAGCTGCGTTCCATTTACGTTGGAGGCCGAACGTCGCTGCAGGGAATGACGTCACTCCAGAGCAAACAAGTCAGAAAGCCATTTAGCAATACCTAGGACCTGTTTCATAGAGCAGGATTTATTATTATTATTATTATTATTATTAATAATAATAATAATAATAATAATGTTTTATTTACTGTATATAGCGCATTAATACACTCAAGGAGACTTTACAAAAACACATTTTAACAAGGCAGGCAAGTTACAAGACGAATAATATTCATTGAATAGATGTGATTTAACAAGAGCTTTCCAAAGTTTAGGAGCTGTTACACTAAATGCTCTGCCACCCTTAGCTGATAACCTGTGCTTAGGTACAGTGAGTAAGTCTGCATCAGATGGTCTTAATGCACGGGCAGGAGTGTAAGGAAAGAGTAACTCAGGCAAGTAATGAGGAGCTAAACCATGAAGGGCTTTGAAGGTGGTGAGGAGAATTTTCTGTTTGATTCTTGAAGAGACTGGCAACCCAATGTAAATCATGGAGGACAGCAGTAATGTGAGCAGATTTTTTAGACGGGCGGCAGAGTTCTGAGCACACTGCAGTGTAATGATATGTTTATTAGAGAAGCCATAAAATAATGCATTACAATAGTGCCGACAGGTAGTGAGGAATGCATGAATTAGTGTTTCCGGTATCTTTCACACCGAAGGAAGAGTGCAAACGAACAATGTTACGTAGATGAAAAAGTGCTTCTGTATTAGTGAGCTGATGTGTGGCTGGAATGTAAGAAATTTAATTACACCCAAATTACGGCCTGATGTCTGAGGGCTCCACTAGGATCCCATCGAGATTAACTCACGGAGGGTAGAGAGGACAGAGAAAGTTAAAGTTAGAGGCAGTAAAAAGTTCACCAGTTTGATTTCACTAATGCAGTTAGTCAGCAAGGCTGGAGATGATGATGCAGTTGGATCAAAACTTATATACAGTTGCGTGTCATTGGCATAGAAGTGGAAGCTGAGACTATACGATGGATAATTTGACCTAATGGGAGCATGTAGATATTAAGCAGAATAGGACCCAGAACTGACCTTTGGGGGACACCTTGTGTGAGCGAAGTAGTGACCAGTAGATTTACGCTCTCTAATGGAGACATACTGTCGATCACTGATGTAAGATTCAAACCAAGAAAGAGCAGCACCAGAGATACCAGTACGTGCCTGTTGGGACAGCAAGCTATGGTTAACTATATCAAATGCTGCACTTACGTGAAGAAGTATGCCATCGGTCACCTTAAGAAAAGCAGTTTCCATTTTATTTCAGGTTTCGAATCCAGATTGGAAGGGATCAATTCATTCATTTTCCAACCTGCTTTATCCTATTGGGTCACGGGGGGTCCAGAGCCTATTCCAGAAGCAATGTACACAAGGCAGGGAACAACCCTGGACAGGGGGCCAGCCCATCACAGGGCACAGTCACACACTGTTACCATTCACTCACACCTACAGGCAATTTATTAACTCCAATTAGCCTCAGCATGTCTTTGGACTGTGGGGGAAACCCAGAGGAAACTCCACGATGACACAGGGAGAACATGCAAACTCCACACACATGTAACCCAGGCAGAGACTCAAACCCAGATCCCAGAGGTGTGAGGTAACAGTGCTAACCACTGCACCACCATCAAGCAGGTCATGAGAGCTTAAATAATCATTTAGTTGAGCAGCAACAACTAGAACAAGATCTTAGCCAGTATGGTAGATTAGAGATTGGGTGATAAGACTTTAATTGTGATGAGTCTAAGCCAGGCTTTTTTAAAACGGGTTACAGCTAGTTTTTCATTCTTTTGGAACAACACAAGTGCGAAAACTGCAGTTGATAAAGTGAGAAATGGGAGCAGAAAATTTGTCAGTGCAAGCCTTAATAAGTATTGTTGGGGCAGGGTCTAGGTGGCAAGTCTGTTAACTGTAATGAAAATTCAACCAGCTTGTGATCTGAGATACCAATGACAGAACCAGATGTACAAACATTCTGTATGTCCTGCCCCGGGCCCAGAGAAACTGGAGCCCTACGGAGGTTAGAAGGGCTCCTGTGCTATGAGGATTAGGAGGCTGTTGACCTATGAGTTTAAATCACCAAAGCACTTTTATTGCATTATGAGTTGCCAGAAACCAAGAAATATACATAGACTTTACCTGGCTGGCAAATCTGTCTCGATTCTAGGTGTCCAATTTTTAACAAATCTGTAAAAGTTCATATTGTATACATGAATGGTATTTCACAGAGATACATGGAACATTTGTAACATTTAACCGTTTAAGAGGCTTTGTTTGCGGGCACGGATATGTGTCCAGAATGGGGGGGGGAGTACAAAAACATCTCGCACTGGGGACCATTATAAGAAGTTTATGCCACTGGCCCTCATCCAGCATCTGCGGGATCCTTCTCCAGAAGCGCTTTGGCCGTTGATAGAATAACAGCTGATGGCAGGTGCTGTAGGGGGCAGTGAACGTGGCCAGCAGAGACTGACACGTGAATGGGAGTCCCCACCCCATAGTGCGTGAATGGGAGTCCCCACAGTGCGTGAAATGGGAGTCCCCACAGTGCGTGAAATGGGAGTCCCCACAGTGCGTGAATGGGAGTCCCCACCCCACAGTGCGTGAATGGGAGTCCCCACAGTGCGTGAATGGGAGTCCCCAGAGTGTGTGAAATGGGAGTCCCCACAGTGCGTAAATGGGAGTCCCCACAGTGCGTGAAATGGGAGTCCCCACAGTGTGTGAAATGGGAGTCCCCACAGTGCGTGAATGGGAGTCCCCACCCCACAGTGTGTGAATGGGAGTCCCCACCCCACAGTGTGCGAATGGGAGTCCCCACAGTGCGTGAAATGGGAGTGCTCACAGTGCGTGAATGGGAGTCCCCACAGTGCGTGAAATGGGAGTCCCCACAGTGCGTGAATGGGAGTCCCCACAGTGCGTGAAATGGGAGTCCCCACAGTGCGTGAATGGGAGTCCCCACCCCACAGTGCGTGAATGGGAGTCCTGTCTGGGAGGTGCTTTAGTATCTGCAATGTCGTAAGCTTTGCCCAGCCTGGGGCCACAGGAGATCAAACCTGATTGGCCCCAGGAGTGCCTCATCCCTTTTCCCTTACCGATTCAAAACATATCATTGCCCCCTCTGTATGTATTATGGTCCCCTTTATGCCCCCCACCAAAGAGATACAGAGGGTGGGGGGAAAAGTCTCTGCACAGCCTTGCCCCCACCTTAAAAGATCTACAATCATCCCTGTTTATAGAGCCACAAAGTCCAGCTGGACTAAATAAACATTAGCTTCTATCTCTGCCCCCCCTCCTGACCTGACCCTGTCCATTCACCTCTCACATGAGTAAAAAACTATTTAGTTATAGATGAGGTTTTGATTGTCCTGTAGTTTTGTCATGTGACTTGTTCCTGAAGATAACAATGGCTTCCTTTATCGTCCTGCTGGTACCCATGTTCCTATGAGAAACCTTCCCGTGCTGTTTGCCATAGTAACAGAAACACGGTCCTTTCTCAAATGTGGATTTACCGTCATTACAAAGAGTCCCTTAGAGCTCAGTTGACTAGTTTCTGAGAAACCTCTTGTTTTTTATGACTGTGTTTCATAACAGTTGATCGTTTGTGTACACGCAGAGTTGTGGAAGCTAATGAGCTAACGCTGGTGTCATAGACCGTAATCAAAGAAAATAAAGCGACATTCGGCTACAAAAACACTTTTGTTCATACATAATTTCCCACCAGTTGGTCATGTTTTCCAGCTGGATCAAGTGATAAAATGATTGAAAATGGACTATGTTTGACCTCCACAGCATATTGTAAAGAGCTCTATTGGTATTGATTGGTAACTCTTAAAAAATGTAAATCAATGAATTTGCTTCAGGCCAGTTCCTACGGCGCCATCTACATATTTTGTCTTGGTTTTTGCCAGTAGCTGTGTTTGAAATATATTTCATTAATATGAATGTCCTCTGCTTGGGAATAATGATAAGTTTGCTAAGCTACAGTACTGTAATAGTGTTTTTGTGTAGGAGTTAATGAACCTGGACATGAACCTGCTAGTGTCAGGAGGGCTCAGTGCTGCTTTACCTTTAAGAAAGGTTGTTCTAATAAACTGGTGGACAACTGAGCGATCACAATCAACAGGTTGATCATTAAGACATTCATAGGTGATTACAACACGCTCATTTCCCATCAGAAAAATATACAGAGGGGGAAGATCCCCCCCCCCAGTCTGCAAAACTACAGAGGAGAACTGCCCAGGATAATGTTTATTTTTTTTAAAGAGAGAGAACAAAATAAAAGAGCACCTACATTCCGATTACCTGAATAATAACATTGCACATTACATTACAAAATTAAATTTAAATACTCTTTATAAAAATAAAAAAAAAAACGGATATAATTTAAAAAACAGACATGGTCTATGGCTTTCTTGCTGGTGGGGGGGTCGGATGACAGGAGCAGCAGATTGATGTTTACATCAAGCAGTACGCCCGGACACCCTTCAGCACGCTAACTGGATAGAGGAGAGTGGATCCTGATGCAGGCGTACTGGGTTCATTTCCAAAGCACGGGCAACAGGTCCAAGACTCGGCAATAAAGAAGAGGAATGACAAATCGCATTCCGAAGGCCGTAATGTGACCATAGTTGGCCAAAGTTTGTCACTGGCCAAAACGGAGCGACAGAAAAAAACTCTGCTGATCACAAGAAAAACAGGAAACTGGCAGGTCGGGCAGAAAACGGACCGAAACAGGATCTTCAGGAAACAAACAATAAGGTGCAAGTGCTCAATGCCTCTGAAGGAGTAAGCAATAAACACTGGGGGTGTGTCTCTGCAGGAGAGGATTCTGTGCGTGTGCTCGGAAGGTTACAGGTTCAAATCCCACGCCTGCTTTGCCCTGTAACTATGACTGCTTTGGCAGGCTTGTATGATGCTTTGGATAACAGCACCAGTCAAATAAATGTTAAAGACCAGATGGGAATTGACCGGGATGGTGATCTGCTGTCCTGGTGTGGGTGGTATTCAGGGGATCTGATTGGGTGTGGCTGGATGGACGCTGTGCTTGATGCAGGTGAGACACACATCAGGATTGTGTGGAAGCTGTTCCCTGAAATGCCCCTAAATCATTATGGACCCATAGTCCTTACTGAGATGTCATCACACTTGCTGAGATGCTTCCTGCTTTCTTCTTCCAGTCTGTTACAGAAGGGACCGTCTGAAAATACTGTTGCTTTTTTCATCATTTTGCTTATAATTTTATCGAAAGTTACATACATTTTTTTTGAGAAAGTAGGGCCAGCCAGTTAGGGCGGGGGGGTGGTTAAGAGTCAGGGGCCCAACCGCAAAATCATTTCGCTGACGATGGGATTTGAACCAACAATCTTCCGATCATGGATACGGCATGCAAACCTGCAGTAACATGGATGTCCCAGGCCAGGTCAGGGGATGACCCCCCCCTCTTTAAAGTCCATTTTTAATTACACCAAAGATAGGAGTCCACCTCTCAGTCTGACAGACACGGGCAGCTCTTGAGTCCTGAGCTATAGATGTGATGTCCACCTTGTAGCCCCACCTTTGCTGAAGCTGATGTGCTGTTTGTCCCCCAGTGTCACTTCAGATAATGGAAGCTAACACCTTGTTACTCCAAAGAGGATGAGGACGTTCCACATCACCTCACTCCAACCTAAAAGTACAGATAGTTAAACCAGTGAACTTCCCTGTGATTTGGCTTTCTTCTGTGTTTTATGGAATTAGTACCACACTAGGTCAAGTGGAATGGAAGAGTTTTTTTTGGTGACTGCAGTGCCAATCCTGCCACAAATTTTCCCTGTAAGTTGGAGGACCTGCTTGCAGGGCTGGATGTAGCTTAATGTCATACCCAGGACAAAGTAATTGCAGGTTAAGGGCCTTGCTCAGTAGAATCACTCTGGACATTCACAGGATTCGAACTGACAACCTTCCAATTGCCGGCACAGACGCCTAGCTTCAGACCGTAAGATGGGCCATAATTCATACAGAGGACCCAACCTTATTATTAGCGAATGATACGCCTCGAATTGACGAGTGAGAGGAGAGGGGGCACTCTGGGAGCCAGTCGGCTTTCAGCTGGGGCCAGTGCCCCTGAGGCCCCACCCCTATATATTGTACTTATCTGGTTACAAATATTAGACCAATTTTAAACCCCAGAACCAGTTGCAATCTATCCTCCCATCCTAGTGGCAGTTTCCATGGCAACGTAAAATGGCATCATCTGACCAGCAGGTGGTCTCATATGCGTGGACTCTCACACTGCCTTGTTAGACTGTGCTTTCATTTTGGCTTATGGGAAAAATGAATATGTGCACCACTAAGGTGGAGAATTCCTGCAGCATCATCCCTAAGCCTCACCCAGTTATAACAGGACCTATATATATATATAAAATTGTAATGATCATTGTTGACACACCACAGCACACAACAACAAAATGTGTCCCCTGCATTTAACCCATATGAGACATAGCAGGGGGCAGCTAATTTAGCACCCAGGGAGGAGTTCCTTCCTCGTCGGGAGTTCGAACCAACAATCTTTCAATTACAAGTGCACTTCCCTAACCATTAAGCCACCACTGCCCACAAAACAGGTGAGGCTGGCTTCAAGTCCATGATTGCAGAGTTGCAGCCTCTATGCTGAACAAGCAACCCTATAGCCACAACGCACCAGAGGGGTCGACCTGTCATCCACAGAACACTGATAAATAAGACGTCAATTAAAAATGAATGTATCAATCTATTAATGATGTATGAGCAATACGGAGTGAAACAGGCTGGCCGATCAATGAAATGGGATTCTTGCGTGTATTTTGACATAGTAAATTGATGGTAAACAGATGAGACCATCAATCACTATGAAAATAAAGCAGAAAAGTGCAGATAAAAAAAAGAGCTTTAAAAATGCATCAATGGTATTGTCTGCGTTCTGACATCTTTTTCTGACACATGAGTAATATTTGTGTCATTAAACCAGATTTGTTTCACACTAACTAGAGGGTTTAAAGGAGATTTTCACGTTAGAACAGGGTATTCACATACACCATGGCTAGTTTCCGGTTTAATAATTGAAAACTCAGTACACGTGTTGATTTCTAACTCTCAGCATGATCAGACAAACTATAATCAGTAGATTTATTTTCAGTATAATGTGCCAGTGGTTAATTTACTGTTAACCGATTTAAATATTAAAGAAATTTTACCTGCAGTCTGTTGAACGGAGCAATAAATGCAGGTATAAATTTTCATTTCTTTGCAGCACCATTTGGCTGTTTTGACGCCCCGGCGCATAATTACCCATGATGCATTGTGCATTGTGTTCAGTTGTGTTATTATACAAAAATTAAATTTGGAAAAAACAAATTAGCAAAAGAATTCACTTCTCCGTCCAAGCCAGGTTGACTCATCTTCCCAACAAATCTATTAATCATTGCAGCCTCGCCAATAATTGGATTTCTCAAACAATCCAAAAGACTGTTCATCTTCCTTATTGAAGGGGGCAGCTGGGATGTCGGGAATTAACTCGTGAAAGGATCGCACGGAACCTTCCGCTGCGTCAGAGAGCCCCCCCCAGTATCTCAGCCACCTACTGGGAATTGCAGGAACCTCAGCTGGGGCACAAGACGGTCCGCAAACTAACTGGAGGTCCGAGCATGAACACCTGGCTCTCGCATGTCCCTGATGCATTTACCCAGCACCCCTGATTGATCACACGCCCCACCCATTGTAACACAAACCTCCGTAAGACACGACACTATGTAAACTACAGGATGTTTTTTGGGTTAATCAAATTTAATATGATTTGATCGAGTTTCCTTCCCAAAGCTCTTGGGAAATTCACTTTCGTTTGCGCCTCCCGTTAATCTAGCGTCACGATGGACTTTTCTGAGACACTGTATGAAAAACAGAAGATTGTGCCGCAGCACCCCCCACCCTTGAAGGGATCGAATGTGTTATGATGATTTTTCTCTGCTTCAGAATAACAAGCCGTCGCCGCCTTGTACTGGGAATCGTAAACACACAGAGACAGCTGTTTCTCTGGGTAGTGATAATCAGGTGGTGGAAAATGCCCTTTTATCAGGAAGCAGAGGAAGAAGGAGAGGTCCACACAGACAGGAATTTATCTATCCGTCCATTATTGTTTCAGAACCATTTATCCAGTACTGGGTGATGTTGAGCCTGGAGTCTATCCCAGGAAGCACAGGGCAGGGGTGGGATGCCAGTCCATCATAGGGCATATATGCACACACACAATCACAAATGACTGGAAATTTAAAGTCACAATTATGTCTAACTAAATGTCAGAAATGAGTACAGATATATCCTTATGAAAGGCCATATGTAGGATTTTTTAATTCTCTAGAAAAGGGGAGCAAAAAAAAAACTTAGGATGTATACGTCTATGTTTACTGCCAGACAATTTCCCCTGAGCCTGCATCCGGAAATCTGGATCCCAGGTTCCCTTTGGTGTTTGAGGACAGAGCTGCTTTTGGAAAGGTACTCAGTGTGGCCGTAGAGGAGCAGGAGCTCCGGCGAGGAGACAGGAAATTTGGAAGCAGATATGTTTCATAGAAATATGTTCACGCATGTTTGGCGCTTGGATTTTTGATTTCGGTTTCCTGGACTTCAGGCAGACATTCATCATCATTTTATTCAAGGGGACGTCGATGACAGATTATCCCATTCGAGTAGTCAGCATTACCTCCTGCCTGCGCACTAGCACAGAACTATGTAACCAGCTACCTGTTAAAGAACAAACTGACAAAGTGACAAAGCAGACAAATAGACTGGATGCAAAATGTATGAGAGCATCACTGTATCGGCGTCTCTATCTGCTCCACCTCTCCACCTCCTGTCCCTCTCTTCTGCATATCTCCATATCGCTGTCATGCTCCTCTTCTGAGTCGCGCCATATCTCCTCTCTCTATCTGTCTATCCGTGTCTCTTCTCTGCTTCTCCTCTGTATCTCTCCATCCCATCTCTGTCTCTCTATCTCCTCCCTC
>JAABNX020000104.1:396070-414169 GCA_015163995.2 Mormyrus lacerda | reverse complement strand
TGCCTTCAGAGTACAGGTTAGGTAGCGATATAGGCCTGGGTCCTGTATCTCAGTAGAAAAGCACCATTTAAGTGCCTTTGTTTAGTATGAGAAACAGTCCAGGTGTCATTCTTTGCAGCGGAAGAAGCGCCCTAACATAGCGGCGTTTTAAAATTCTAAACCGTCCCCTAATGATGACGTCACTGCAGGCATCATGCGATCACATTTTAGTGGCGTGAATATATATTAATATATTAGTGTGAGTGAATATATTATATTAAAATATCTGCTAAATCTCTTCGCATCGTGTCATGTCTGTTTTTTGCACCACATTATGGAGAGTAGTATTGAGTTTCTGCACCAATAAGTGGTATCGATAACATCCTAACGATACCCAGTCCTGCTTCAGCTCAGCGTTCACTTCAGTTTATGTCTCTCAGGCACGTTGACAGGAAGCTGAAGCCCTGTCTCTGTATCTGTCTCATGAGATCCTGTTCACACGCGTGCACTAACCGCCCTGGGGCCCGCCTTGCACACAACAATACCCTAGCAGTGAATGTAACAAACCTGTGGTCCTGGGCCAGTTCACTCCGAGGTCACGCTGGGCAGTCTGGCTCTAAATTTCTGTGACCAGTTGCAACTGTATCCACAATAAGCACTTCAGAGTTATTACGATCCAGCGCTACAGTTACATTGTTGAGCAGATGCTTTTGTCCAAAGCGACGTACAGTACGAGATGAGGCAAATGGCATGTAGCAAACATACACGCTAACTCTGATACAAGTTCTTGAGCAAATTTAATCAAGTCTCTTTGTATTGCCGTCCATAAGTATGGCAAGGAATCAACTAGTCATTACTGCAGCTTGCCTGAGCTTACAATGAAGGCCCAGTTGCACGTGGACCACTTAACATTTATTATAACAGAACCAAATGGCAAGTGCCTTTCACAGTGTCTGCTTGTTCAGAGGCTGCAACAGTATTGCTGCAAAAAGAGACCGATGTGAACGAAAGCAACGTCAGGCCACATATCTGTACGTCGTCTGTGTGTCTCACTAATTTTGTCAATCATCTGCCTCAGTGGATCTCAGTTTTAGTGGTTAGATGATCTCGAACGAAAGATTTTATTTGGTCTTTTCTAATTAGTTAGCCAACTTTAAACTTTACGTATATAATTTGTAAATTTCGAGTAATTAAAAAAGCTTGTCACTTTATGTATAAAAACTATTTTACATATTGTAACGCTTGGCACGCCCAGGGATCCATGGCGACGGGAATAATGATCATTCCCAGTCCTTAAAAGGGCTAATACAATAACCGGCAGCTATACCGGCGTGAAGCACGGGGAGGTCAGATGCCGGACGGTAAGGCGGATACATGGTGGGAAGTTAAGAAATGCCTAGAGACGTGTGAGGAACAAACAAGATTCATACAGGACACAGGCAAGGGCGCTCCCGACATTTGGGAATACAACACGCGCAGGGGCTATTTACACGGCTTGTGGAGTATGCTGGGAAACTGCCATGCGGAGCCATCTATCCAACCCCGTAATATTTTCATAATTGAGTTTGTTATGCTACAATCAGTGTAGGCGAGATTGAGAGCTGGGCAAACGAATGGAGCGGCGTCTGCAGTTTTGCAGGTGCTTAACCGGTTTGTCGTGGCCGAGAAAGAACTGAGCCGGAAAGCAAAGCTCTCGATCTATTGGTCCATCTTCGTTCCTACCCTCACCTATGGTCATGAGCTATGGGTAATGACCGAAAGAATGAGATTGTGAATACAGGCGGCCGATATGAGGTTTCTCCCTTGGGTGTCTGGGAAGGTCAGATATCTGGGAGAATCTGAGTAGAACCGCTGCTCCTCTACCGGAGAGGTTTTCCGTGCATCTCCTCCAGGGAGGAGGCCCCGGGGCAGACCCAGGACACGCTGGAGGGATTATATCTCTCTGCTGGCCTGGGAATGCCTCGGTGTCCCCCCCCCCCCCCTCGAGGAGCTGGTAGAGTTAGCTGGGGAGAGGGAGCTCTGGGTATCTCTCCTGAAGCTGCTACCCCCGCGACCCGAACCCCAGACAAGCGGTAGGTGATGGATGGATGGTACAATCAGTGCTGCTGAGAGATTTGCTAGTTAGATGGTTTAGTGGTCAGTGTTACTCCATGCGGGATCTTGAGTATTTAAGGGGTTCAGTGGTGGTTTTTGTAGTAAGTTCTTCCTGACAGCTCTTGTTCTTGTGCCCATTCTTCATTTTAAAATGGGAGGGGGGTATCGGTGGGAAAATATGGTGGGATATATAAATATAAAATAAAAAAAATTAAAAATGTGTCACTGATCACCAGTTCCAAATTTTTCAATCCATGGGAATTGTGTGCTTCAACCTGATTTGATTTTCCTTTTATCGATGCTGGCATGTTTTGGAATGCCGTCGGGGTACAAACAGAGACAGAAAGTTAAGTTATTCAGATTACTTGGTATACGTGCCTATTTTTTCAAAAAAAAAAAACCTATTATGAGTCAGTTTTATATTTAAATTATACCTTTTTAAGAAAAGCTTTCAAATGTAATGCTCAGATGTTAGGCAGACACTCTACACTGTTCAGACAGATGAGAAAATGTCTGCGTCGGCGCTGAAAACTTGCGTTGGCCTTTTTTTTTTTTCTCCCCCCACAATCGGAAATTTGATCAATTGGATCAATAAGTAGAACTGATAATGGCATCAATTCCTCTCCCTAATTTGTAAACCACAAACCCCTTTGCTGGGCAAACTGGCTACTTGCCTGTTTCAGCACCTCCAGCAAAACATGTAGCAGGTAAAACCGTGGTCACTATGACCAGTGTAACTGAGACTGATACTTTTCTGCTGTCTTCAGCAGTGTTGGTGTTCAGTTGCTGTACTGTGTGTGTGAGTGTCAGAGGTGTAAATTGTTGGCTCCCAGGGGCATCCAATTAGAGTACAACTAAACAGTGCGATGCATCAGAAACCTTTCATTTCTGCCACGATTCAATTACCTTGGTAACCTGCGTTACCTTTGTGAACTCATTCAAAAAAATCACACACGTTGCCTTGTGAACTTAAGTACACACTATTAACAGAATACAAAACATTATAGCACGAAGATCTTGAGGTACCACTTCCTATATAATTGTTAATGAACTTCAGTTCCATGCCAGCAATGCTGCTTTTTGCATTTACCCACAGCATGTGAACATGGGATCGCACAAGCCAGGAGTAGGAGTATCTGTTACTCGCAGAAATTGATTCTGTTACTCGCAGATCGATGTGTTGACCTTCATAATCGATTCATCGCATTCCACTCCACCGATGCATGTTTCACAACCAGTTTTTACCCAGGAATCTTCAGTTTTATTCGTGCTAAATTAGTTGTGAAAACATGGAATATTTAAATCGGTGTTCAGTTTGACTTGCATGCAGTATTACATTTGTACTGATGGGTTTCCATTAAGTCCAGAAGTGACCGTTTGCTGACCATCTTTGCAAGAAATGTTGACTCACCAGATTGAAGAAAATTCATGGATTTATACCCCAGTACAGGAATACTGTACTAATCTACTGAACTAATACCAATCTGGGGAGCCTGGCAAAGCCTTTTAATATGGCATGACAACCAGTGTTCATTATCTCAAACAATTGTCCAGAATCCCTGCTTCAGCCTCAAAGTACACGTGTATAAGCAAATTTACAAAAGAACCAAATTGCCATATTTTTCTGTTTCTAAAGTCATTTCTAAGTTTCCTAGTTCTAAGTGTTTTGTATATGAAATGCACAGCAGTATGGTGCACAGCAGTGGTTGTGGGCAATGGAAATCCTGCTTCTTGATACAGACCCCAAGTTAAACGCCTTAACGAGAGGTGGATTCATTTCAAGGGGAAGTTAGGTGTGGGGGGGAGATAGAAAACTGAATCTCAGTTTTAAGCAGACAATACATCTGTTCACCCACCCCGCCCTGTATTTTCCCCCAGAGGAACTTAAAGATGGAAGCACACTGTACCTGCTGCTCTCGGTCGACCAGGAGCTACGTGTGGCCACCAAGGAGCCCATCGTGTTCCTGCCACATTACGACACGCTCATCAAAAGCGGCATGTACGAGTACTACGCCAGCGAGGGCCAGAAGTCACTGCGTAAGTACGCAGCGGTCTGCACCGGGCCACTGGCACTGGGCATTCGTGTCGAGTGTTTTCCTGCAGTGCATCTGGTCCCTTAGTCAGACGCCTTCTGCGCATTGTGGGCTCCTGCAGTCTCCCCCTGGTGGATGTTGTTAAAAATGCAACCCCAAAAAACCCCACCGCACGATATGTGCTTGCAGCGTACGCCTTTGCTGAGCTCATCGACAACGCGCTGTCTGCCACGGTGAAAAACGCTGGAGTGAGGAATATAGAGATCAGACTGGTGAGTGTTTCCTGGCCGTCAGTCTTGCATTAAAATATGTAATATACGTCTACTTTAAAGGTGGGAGTGGGAATTAGAAGTAACTGCAGGCCTGGAGGAGGTTTGGAGATGGGAAGTGTGCATGCTTCTGTGGTTAAGCCTGCACAAATCACACATGCACTAAAAGAAAAGAAAAGGACAGTATTTCTGACGTATTGGAAAGACTGACCGTCAGACTGCGGACATTGACCGGAAGCTGCATTCAGGCAGAGCCAGATACATTGTATTGAACCCAAGACACAATTTTTAATGACCTTTTTTTTCCCAGACAAGTTTAGGAAAAGTGCTATACTTAGGGGCGGCAAAACAAAGAGACTTCGGATTGATTAAATTTACTCGACAGTTGTTAATATTCTTATTTGGAATCGGCTGAAAAGTGCAATCTCTCAAACATCTTTAAGCTCTTTAAACAGCAGGTGAACAGGATGCAAAATTATAACTAATAATTTTGTTTCAGATATTTTGCAATTGCGAAGTGTATCTGTTTGAAACAGTTGTACAATATAAGCCATCTATTACAAAAGCACATGCTCCCGTAGCTCCTGCTCCCTTTATGAATTACTAGGTGGATTTCAAATTTTACTTTGGATTTCCGTTTGAGTTCACATGATTCTACCACCCCAGTTATACAAATCTATAACATGAAGCTTTGGCGGGAGTGATGTAGTTGACCACCTAAACTGAGACCAAGTCATTACCAAGACCACAGTGTATCGAGACTGAGACGAGACAAAGCCCAAGGCAGGGAGAAACCGAGACCTGACCAAGACCAAAGCAGGGCGATACGAAGTCAAGATTAGAAACGGACTACGTAACACAACACACTGTAAAATGTATAGTGTGATAAGCACCATCATGGGGCTCGGCAATATGGCCTACAATTTGTGTCCCAGTATAATTTGAACCATGGATGTTTTTTTTCTTAGAACATCAATATAAATGCTTCTGTACATTTTGGTTTTTTTCCAAATAAGATGGATTTTATTGGTAGCGTTCGAACTTCGAAGCAGGATGTTTTGCACCCTGTCACAGTACAGTCAACCCTCTGAACCCTGTCCATTTTTGAGTGTTTTCTATCCCAATGATTTTAGGCATATTGCATGGTATGTACATGAGTCAGCCACACATACTTCGTGGTTTTGTTTCCGGGACATTCTGGGGTACTCAGATTTGTCATAATTTGATGTGCAGATGCTGACAGTCTAGATATACTTCTTATGAGGAAAAACTAGCAGCGCCTATTGAAATTTCTCAGTTTTTAGCCGCATCTAATATATAAATTTGCAGACAATATGCATGTGGGGATTAGAATCTCCTTGATATGGGAATGCAGGGGTTTCATTCCGGACCTTTCTATGGCTTAGTATTGTGAAGGAGTACATGGTTAGTGCCAGGTGGAAAAGAATCTTTGATTTTGCATCCATTCTTTGTCCTTGTATATGTCAGGACAACAAGATTGAGTTAGTAACTGAATGGCGTGAACAAAAGACATGTAGAAAATTGCCAATAAATATATGCATGTCATCAGAACTTCAGAAATACTCATTCCTTCTCGAGATATTTTGGGGAAAAAAATAACTTAAATTTAGTTGAACCTTGAAGGACATAAATTTTTCCTGCCCTCAGCTTTTTGACGACATCCAGGGGAAACCTGCAGTGGTGATCTTTGACAATGGCTCTGGAATGACATCCAAACAGCTGAACAACTGGGCCGTGTACCGGCTGTCCAAGTTCACCCGGGAGAACAGTGACTTCCAGAGGTACGTAGAGAGCTCCTCGCAAGTTCCTTTTGGCGTGGATCTCAATGGGGTTTAATGGGTTAGGATCTGAAGCTGGCAGCCACACGCATTTTGTATAAAAGCCACCCAAATTCAGAGCTTTGTTCATGGACTGCAGTTCACACTTCAGCCTGCAGGGGTGCTCCTTAGATGCCTTATTTTGACTAGCTGCCTTCCTGCCAATACGCCTCCCCTCCATCCATCAGTCTTCAACCAGCTGCTGATCCTGTTATCCGTCGCGTTCTGTTGTCCCCATGCTCTTCACATTGTTGACGAAAGTTATCTGGCATGTCCTCCCGTTGTCATATTGTTCCCGCAGTGACCACACTGGCTACATCCGTCCCCTTCCGGTGCCCCGGAGCCTGAACAGTGACATATCTTACTTCGGCGTCGGGGGAAAGCAGGCGGTCTTCTACATCGGACAGTCGGCAAGGGTACAGAGCTTTTCGTCCGATATTCTTCTCCTGCTGCCGAGTCACCTTTAGCCATAGTGGTGTTCAGGGTATTTACCTCGTGGCTGGTATGTTGGAATTGATCCATTACCTGGCATTTTTGGTGTCCTCCTCAGTGAATGTTTATTTTACTGCTTCCAGCTAAAGATGAGTCAGCATTGTTGAATGTTTAAGAACGTGTATAAAATCGGGATAAAAAAAGAGGATAATTAGCTATTATAAGTATTATTTAAAAGCACTATAATTATTTGCAGGCTGGATATCACCACTGGTTCCTCGAATCGGTTCAGTTAGGGCTGTCGCAATTAGTCGACGATTCTGAATAACGGGCTCAGTATGTCCGAACCACTGGCAGAACTCAATCGTACCCTATGTCAGAATTGCACGCATCATGCAGTGTTGGCAAGTTTCACGCATCTTCCGTGAGACTCTCACTTTCAGACACACGCACCCAAGAAAACTTGCGGCAAAAGTCCGTTATGAACCTAAAATTAGCTACATCAAATATGATTATTAAATATATCACATAAAATATTAAATGTACATCAAATACGTTATTAAATATGATCTCCCTAGCTTCAAGTTAGTGTTTTATGTAAGGAATCATGTAATACAGCAAACAGATGGGCCACATTAACTTCATCATACTGGCATCCGTACCTACATGTTATTATGCTGCGCTGTTTTAAGCTATTAAATAATCAAGTTAAATAATCAAATAAATCAAGCATGATGTGCTGTGCAGGAAGTTTTTTTTTTTTTGAGCAGATGAATGGAAGAAAGCAGAACAAACGTTTGCAAGCTTTGAGTGCTTGTTTGTTTTATTTATTTAAGTGGAAAGTAATGGTGATGAGTTTGATCGGCCGAAATAGCATGCACAACTATACTGTGGATATACTGTTATGAATTTTAATAGAACATATATGGGGGGGGGGGAGGTTTAGTAGACCCTTTTTTTTCCTCTTCTCCACTGTACAAAAGCAGCTTAAATTAATCGGATTGCCTTGTGCCAATTGCAAAATTTATATATATTTTTACACACCGCACAGACACACACACACACATACACGAAGTTTTCAGTCTCCCCAGGTGTTTCATGTCGTATACGACAGCCCCCCCCCCCATATGGTGGTCAGCCACTATATGGGGGGCATATGTACAAGTCACACTGGAGAGCCCAGTTATAAAATTTATTCGCACAGTCTTCGTAAATGGCCACAGTATGGAATCTTGTTGAGCCACACTTAATTTCTTAGACTTTTTTTGTCGCTTAATGTAAAAAAAAAAAATCAACGCGCACGTGTGCCAGGTCTCGCGTTGTCTCTGGCCGTGCGTTTTTGTTTCTGACCTTTATGACGTCTTTGCGTAACATTGTTTGCCCATCAGTGATTTTAGATCACTAAAGCAGTGTGCTGTGTGCTCATTAACTCGCAGTCCTAGTAAAACATGAATAATATGATATCCTTTGTACTAACACTATTTCTTATATGTCTACCCCAATTTTATTTATTTATGGGTATATTTGGCTGTTCACTACTATAAAACCACCTGATGGGTAAATTAAGCTGTGCTCATTACTGAGCTTTTCAGGGGGAAAAAATGGTGTTTCTTCAGCAAGGAAGTCTAATTGTACTTAATCATTACATAATTCGAAGAATAGGCTTTGTTTGTTCGACTTGATTATATTCACCTTTTCTGTAAACCCCTCAGTGTAGCAGTCTTCAGATTTATCCTGAAATGCATATTTAAAAGACCTATTGTGCTACAAAATATTTTAAAATACAAGTAATGTATGTAACGTGATCTTATTTTACATATAATTTCTGCCCTGCAGTGTTAACTCGACTGCATAACATTAATTAGCCGGCATTTGTTACCAGCTGTGCAGAATTTAATTTCATGTTGCATTTGATTGCTTGGACTGTGTCAAAGTTACCGATTTTCAATTTTGTGTTGTAACGTTGCATGCCTTTTGTTCATGGAGCTCTAAGGCCAGTTAAAGGGCTTTACGTGTGAGCAGTGAGCTGACAAGCCGCGTGCTCCCTGGGCCGGGTTTTCCGGGGGGGTGTTAGCACGACTGTGACGCGCTGTCATCTCTATGTAGATGATCACCAGGCCGGTGGGCTCACCAGATGTGCACGAGCTGGTCCTGTCCAAGGAAGAGTTTGAGAAGAAGGAGAGGAACAGAGAGGACATCTACTGTGGTTTCATTCGAAACAGGAAGGTGAGGAACTGTGAGCTTTAGGTGTGTGTGTGGATCAGGTATATATATTACACAAATGTCTCCGCAATGAGATGGAACTCAATGGGGAAACTCAATTCTCAATTTTGTAAAATTCTGTGAGTGCAGTCAAACTAAAAATGCTGATTTTGTTTGGTTCCTTATGGTTAAGGTTAGCACTGGGTAGGGGGTAAGGTTATCAAAATTGCCGTAGGGGTTATGTCCATAGAAATTAATGAAATGAATGGAGAGTCCACACAAAGACAGAGATGCATAATCTGTATCTCTCTATGTGATAAATTAAATGCACTGAATATGACGTATAGTGACTGCCGTGACTTTATCATACCCGTGTTTAATCATTTGGTTGTAGCAGAATCGGTATTCAAGGCCTTTTACCCCACAGAATAAAAAACAACACATGCATCTAGACACAGGGACTGGAGCAAGAACAAACAAAGCTGAAATAAGTCCATGGTTCACGGTCCACCACCCGATGGCCAGTGACGATGTGTGTGAACTTGCCCCTCCAGCCAGGCGACTCCTCCCACATCACCAGTGAGGATGAGCGATTCCTGCACAACCTCATCCTGGAGGAGGTGCAGAAGGACAGCTTCACTGCCGTGGTCATCACCGGGGTGCAGCCCGAGCACATTGCCTTCCTGAAGAGTGACTTCCAAGCGTGGACCAGAGAGCTGGCGTGAGTTAAACCCCCCCCAACACAGCTACTTGCTCCAATAAACCAAGCTTACCTTGCTTGTAATTGTCCAAAGTGCTCTGGTGCATATTAAGAATGGTGAGATTGCTGCTTATGCCTCTGGTCTTGAATCTTCATGGACCTCCTCTATAGCTGCTCGCCGCCCTCTGTACGTCAGATATGTCTCTTCCCATTTTTATCAAAGGGCTATCAGGGGTTCTCAAACCCCAGTTACCTGGAGGCCACTGGAAAGGAGGTCTTCAGCCCCCCACCCCCCCATATTCCACTTATTTAAGAATAATGTTTTCATAAAAAAATCAACTGAACAGCCTCTGGATTGTGGGGGTTGGTGGTAGTAAAATGTGAAGTGCTGCTAATGAATGGAATAGTTTTCTGTAGGAAATGACTGATCGGCGGGCAGATTTTACTAATTAAAAAGCTTTGGCTCCTTGGGACTTGCGGGCCGATACTTTGAGACGGCCTCTCCTGCTTTTTCATGCATGCTCTGTCCTTTCAGACACATCTATCATTATTACATTCACGGAGCGCAAGGGAACGATTCGGCGTCACTGCTCAAGACGTCTGACACCGTGACCAAGATTAATATCCAGGTGAGGAGCATCCTGAAGAAACACCCTGGAATAGCGACATCACCGATGGCCAGAATATTGCTGCTTCTGGTTGAACAAGATGGACATGCATGTGTTTTAAGGATTTGCTTGATTTAAGGAGGAACGGCTGTCTCCAGCCTTTATGTGGTTCAAGACCCTATTTAGGTGGCTTGAGCCCCCCCCCCCCTGAAAAATATTTCATGTAAAACCATTTTGTGGTCTCATTTTCCAATATGTTTCATGCCTCACAGTCAAATTTTAATTTAGTGTGACATAAGTATGTCGTATGTCTTCAGGGGACTGAGCGCCCCTAAAGGTCAAATTCTCGACTCGTCTCTGCCCACCAATGTAGGCGTTTGTAGTAGTATTTCATGTTTTGTTTACAAAAAACTAATGGAAAGCAAGTAGATGTGTCTTAATCGGTACTGAATCCCAATAAGATAATGACTAATGACGCTGTAAGGTTCCTGGGCTCACTTGCATGCACCTTTTGCTCCCAGATCTGCTTGCTGGAGAAGTCCAAAACGCCAAGGATGCTGAACCTCCGCCAGGTCTCCAATGACATGCAGACCCTCTACATCAACTCGTGTGTGGATACCTTCGAGTTCAGGGCTCATGTGGAAGGCGACGGCATCGTGGAAGGGCTCATCAGATACCACCCCTTCCTCTACGACAAGGAGACCTACCCCGAGGACCCCTTTTCTCTTTCCAGTCAGTCTTACGCTTTTGAAATGTTTGCTTTATGGTCTTTATGGATGGGAGTTCCTCTGCTTTCTGTTGAGGTTAATGTTCTTGTTTGGCTTGTCTTTCACTTTAGATGCAGCTGAAGAAGAGGAGGAAGACTATGTCATCTTCAACCAAGAAGGCCGAGGCAAGAGGCCTATATTTCAGTGTTTCTGGAACGGCAGGTTGATCCCTTACACCACCGTAGCAGAGTAAGAGCCTGTGTGGGTCCTGGTGTTAGGTTCGAGGTTCTTCTTGCTTTCACCTAAGCACTTGTGCCAGTGGTATGAGTCGAGCCTATGGACCGTACCTTTCCAGATTTGACTGGTGTGTCCGACCTAAGAAGAGTGGGCCCGTCCCGGTGGAGTGCTTCAACAGGATCTCCGGAGTGCTCTTCACCAACGACCACTTCCAAGTCAGCACCAACAAGCTGACCTTCATGGACCTGGAGCTACAGCTGAAGGACAAAGAGACCATCTTCACCAGGGTGGTCAACGGACAGGTGATGAGGACAACGTGGACATTTTGGCATTTTCCTTGATGTATCAATCTGTCTCACAAGCAATTCTAAATAATGAAATAAGAATCTATCTGCCGTCTTTATTGTGTAGTTTGTGGTTCTGTGGGTTAGGACCCTGTGTCTATGATCAAATGGTGGCTGGTTTAAATCCCATGGTTGGAAGAGTGATGTCTCTATTGGGCACTTGAGCAGGGCCTTATCCCAAATTACTACTGTCATCTTCACTTTGGATAAAAGCATCTACAGAAATAAGTCAAATGTGATAAATTTGGGGGAAGAATAATTGCCATGTGATCTGGTGACTGGACCCTGAAACCTGGGCTTGCACAGGGTCTTCTGTCTCACTTTGTCCTCAACCCCTGATGTTAAATCCCCCGATCTCTGTTCCAGGAGCAAAGGGTGAAAATCCAAAAGGAGTTTTCCCAGTGGTTGAAGGAATGCCATGAAAAGTGGGACAAACAGGTGAAGTTCTTGGGCTTCCAGGGCATCATGGCCAGAATGGACGTGTCCACCAAGAAGATGCAATCGCCGTGGGCCAAGTTCACGTCTATTGAGTGGGATGGCAAGACATACAGCACCGGCCAGTATGTGAGTCTCTCCTTATGTAAAGAGTGACTCTTCAAGTCCCAGGAGGAAATCTTCTGCTTTTTTAGGGGTATCGAGCCCAGGTCTGATCACCCCTGCTTTGTTCCTCAGGTGAAAACAGTGAAGACACATCCTATCATCTTTGGGAGCATCATCCAGTTCCTCCTCTACGGTGATCATGAAGGAGACGTTTACGCTACTGGGGGACACGTCCAGCTGGCTGTGGTACGAGGCGAGATCGCCAATGGGTCTGTCCTGGTCAAACCTAGAGTGGTCTTACCAGATCTTGAGTATGACCAACAACAGCAGGTCGTGCTGTGTTTTTGATGATATCTGATGAAGCAAGGGAGGCAATCATTTATTACCCCTGATATGACACATTCATGAGTTGATGTTGACAGTGATTGTTAAAAATGCACTGATTTATACAGAGACTTGGCCTCTAATCTGTGTAGGATGTTCACGTCACGATGTAATCGTGATTATATAGCGTAGGGTTCTTCAAATCTGGACCTCGATTCCAAATCCAGGCCTTGTTTTCAGTTCTTCCAGGTAGTTGGTTTAATGATTTGAATAGCCCTGCTGTATAATGGTGTGCCTCAAAGGACAACGTTTGCGTGAAAAAGCACCCAATGACTACTGGACGTGAAAGTGGTTCCTTTTTATGTTCACCGGTAACTTCAGGTGCCAGCATATGCATTCTGTCCTGGGTTGTTTAGATCCTGATTCAGCTGTTTTATTGCTGCAGGAACCGAAGCAGCTTTTTGATGAGGTCAAAACAATTCCGATCTCGAAGATTGACAGGGCGGCCAATCTGAAGTCCATCAAGAAATACATCGATGACGAGCTCGCAAAGTGAGTGGGACGCCGTTGTCGTTGGGTTAAGTTGTGGTTCTCCCAGCTGGTTTTGCTAGTTTCTCTGATCCTCTTCAACTTGGATGCAGACTGCCAGACAAGCTCAGAGTGACCTGGCCAGAGGGCAATGAATGGACCCAGAATGATGTACGCTCTGCTGGTACCCCTTTTGGTAAGTGCTCTGGAACCACAAGAGCAGGAGGTAAATGCTAATTTTGTCAAATTTCTAAATGAACAGTATAGCCAGTGTGACTTGAGTTTGCATGTAGCAAACTCAAATGGAAATTCGTTTGCCTGTAGCAGTTCTGTTTTGGGTGCTAATTTCATGGTGGTGTGGTTCTGAAGGTCCCATCCAGGTTGAGATCCTGAACAAGAAAGGTGAATCCATGACTAGGATGCCTGGGACCAACCTGAGCTCCTCGAAGAAGCTTCTCATGGAGCTGAAAGTCTTCTGGCACTGTAAGGAATAGCAGACCTCGAGTCTGTCCAGAAAACCGCGGAAGACGAGCATTTCATGTTTTAGTATGTCATGCCTTTACTTGGGACATCGTGATGTGAGATCTGAAAGATGTCTCCCCCTCTTATTCTCTACAGCCCCCACCGGTGACATCGAGACAAACTCTCATATCAGCCAACATGGAGGAAAATGGCCATATTGGTTTAAAACTATGGGTGCATTTCTCTTTTTCATTTGTCAATTTTTCATTTCTTAATTCTCGTACTATTCAGAATTGAATTTTTACTACTTTGCACGTACATTGAGTCCTGTGTCATCCTGTGTATGCCCTGGTAAGAATTGGTACCAGCAATGGGATATTATTTGGGAAAACTACTTCTGGAGCTTTCTGAAAGAAAGGCAGAGATACTGAGTAGCTATAACTCTCCTCCTTGACCTAGGCGTGTAGGGAGAAAGTGAAGGTTCTCCAGGAGAGAAGTCTTTGTCACTTCTTGGCTCTGTCTGAAGATCCTGTCCTTACCCTCACAGAGAACCTCAGCAAGCTCGGTAGCTACACCCTGCACCTGCAGGCCGTGCTGAATGAGAGCAGCGCCAGCATGTTCGCCGGACAGAAGCTGCCCTCCTACCGCTTGAAGTTCTCCATCTGTGGTAGGTGTCCCTTCATGAATGCACGGCTCCGTTATGGTATCATATATATGATGTTGTATGTGCCGGATCACCAGTGAGAAGGATGATGCGCTTGATCGTGTCCCCTGTAAATTCATTAAATCCTCTTTGCTATGTTCAGTTTACCCTTAAATCAACATGGTGACCCTTCTTGTTTTGGGATTATGTCGGATTCCTCCGAGACATTATCTAGGTTGTCTCACGCTCATTAAATGTGATTAGATCCCCTCCCCTCTTTATTGTAGTCGAGAGCCTTTTTCCAGTTGACTTGATGGTAAATGCTATTTGCAGCTGCCCTAATTGACAAGTTCAAGGTGACGTGTCTTCCCACAAGGGTTTACGAAGCTTCACCTATCAGGCAGCTTTGACTGACTGATGCATACCATGTAATGAGGGTGATTCTCCACCCAACAGCGGGCAGCGCTCAGAAGTTCACCCTGGGGGCCGTCGTCAGCCCCCTCCGCATAGCCGTGCCTTTCAGTATCCCCGTGGAGTTCCTGGATGAGTTTGGGCAGCACACCAAGCCGCCCGCTGACATTAAGCCCCTTCTGGAGTGTGGGTGGGTGATATACCGGCCTCCGGTACCGCGATTAAGCAGCGAGAGCTCGCTCTGAGTTGGGCTCGCGAGTGTCAGCATCTAAAGGGGTCTTGTTGCAGTGGCCTGGACTTGAGCTACGACGAGACCTCGGTGAACGGGAACGCCTTCACCATCAAGGGCGTGAAAGCCATCGGCCCCATGAAGAATTTCCAGGGCAAGGTCAGTGAAATAAAGGGCCAAACCCTGAGAGGGGCATCGTTAATGCTAACAAACTCGCTACAATGCACCTTTTCCCAATGTGCTTAATTGGATGCCCAATCAGACCTAGAGTCAGTTGGAATCCCCGTGAGATTGAGTGTGGCGTGCTGTGCAGAGGTTTATGTAGAATAACAAAGGACCCCAGTCCATCCCTATTGAGGGATTTGTCTGACTGTATCTGTGGGTTCCACATAATATCGTTTTTTTTTTTTTCTCGTACTGCTTCTGTGTCAGGGCTACAGTGTGAAGGTCATCATACCAGGCATGAAACCAGAAACTCAGCTTCTCAAGATCAGCCTCCTGCCAGGTGAGGGCTGTCCCAAGGGGGGGGGGGGGGCTGATGTATCCAGCCAGTATGGGGATTTTTTTTGTTAATATCAGTATTGGCCTTTAAAGGGCATAGAAGTTCTAGAAAGTGAGCGTTTCTGTGTTGTTGGCGCCCCCTACCTCTGGTGCCGCTTATAATGAATCCTGATGAATGTATAATTGATGCCCCAGCACAGTGGAGATCCGGCAGTCGGTCTTTGAACCTGAGATGTTTTTATGACCTCGGTGATTACTCTAAGGGCCAAAGGAAGTCAGGCTTTCAGCATGGTGGGGGGGCGAGGCCGTATACTCAAGAAAATGAATGGGGTCATGATTGCGGGGGGGCTCTTCCCTCCTATTGGGAGGGACCCGGTCACTGGGAGGGGGCAGAGCTCCTGCTTCCTCGTTCCCCTGACCTCTGGACCCTGGTACCGAGCCCTAGTCACCAATGTTAAGTTTTTCTGATCCCCAGTGGAATGACTTTCCTAAGCCCTTCCCTCCCCCCAACACACACGTACACAAGCACGCACACACACGTACACAAGCACGCACACACACACACACACACACATTCTGCTTTCCCTTTCCTCCTTTCGACAGACAACCCCGTAGTAGCAGAATGCTTGGTAATGTCCAATCGAAGGACATGTTTCCTGTGAGCCACACTTAAAATTCAGGACTAGATCAAGCTGGATGTCGATATTGATGTAGATGTCAGCGCCTGCTAGCTGACCAGCCTTCCTTCTACCGTGTCGCCGTTCTCGGACGCCCCCCCCCCCAGGGCTTCCTAGCTGCCTGAAGGTGAAGCCAGACAGCGCCGAGATGGAGGTGGAGAATGGCACGTGCCAGGAATTCAGGGTGGAGGTGCACGACGAGGCGGGCAACATCACAGCGCACCCCAAACTGATCGTCCGCTGCCAGGTGACCGGGGGCCTCTGTCCTACTCCACGTGCTCTTCCTCCATCCAGTGCGGCCACCATGGTCTGCTTTGGCCAGAGCATGCTTGTTTCCATTCATGTATCATGCTCATTTTCCGCTCTCAACCGATTCTGTGTCTAATTCAGTGACCGTGAGGGTCTTCAGTCTCTGAAACAATGACCTGGCTGAATGTCCGTATTGAACATCCCGCGAGGATGATGTCATGCTTGGCAGTGTAGACGGGCGGGTGGGTGTAGCGGTTAATGGAAAACAAGTCTGCCCAAACCTGGACTGACCCCCCCCCCCACAGCAGAGCATTGTGTTCTTGCGTCTGCCACAACGTCTTTACTGACCGGCGAGCTCCACGGTTCTGGTAACCGGATGCCTGGCAGGTCGGCCGGAGTTGCCGTCCTCTCCTGGCCAAGCCTGGGTGGGGATGGGGGTCAGTGGGTGATTTAGGGGTGACCAGAGCTGAACGCAGCTTGTTGCGTGACTGTAGGGTGACGACAGTCTCTCTGCACATGACATCGATTATCCCGCCGCTGGCGAACACTCATCTGGAAATTGATGGACTGCACTTATCACTGTCATCTGTCTGACTGTTTTCCAAAATAAAATCTGGATATTTCATTTCTGTTGGGGCTTGAGGTACTTTGCATTTCCAAGTATACTTATTATTTGGTCAAGCCGTCATTTCAAGTAGGACCATTGTTTGTTGAGGCAGGATCCAGTATGTATGTATGTGTGCGTGCGCAATTTTGCCTAGTTAATGAAAAGTACAACAGAGGAACCAGTGCGAGACTTGAACAGGCAACCTTCCGGAAGATACCTTTAACGGACACTTTTGTCCGGAGTGACGTGACGTGAGACACGCAGCACTTCACCCATGCATGTGCTCCTAAGGAGTCGACTCTGTGTTAATGCAGCTTAGGGATAAGCCGTGTGTAACCGGGAGTGTAAACGTGACCGTTGTCTTTCGTGCGATTCTGGCAGTTCACAGGTACCCCAGACCTTCCCCTGGAGGCCTTGGATTGTAGCAACACAGGAACAGGCCTGTTTAAGAGCAAGCTGTGCATCAAGAGCATCAAGGCGGACCACATGATCACCGCGAAGTTCGATATCCCCGTGAGTCTCGCCATCCGTCTCCCGCTCGCCTTGCCCGTCGCCGTACGGGGATCTAAACGACGCCGGTCCGGTCCGTGACCTGAGCTCGCATCCACACAGAGCTGCAAGAACGTGAAGACTGTAGAGCAGGTGCTGAGGGTCACGCCCAGTCGGCAGGTGGCCAGGCTGGAGATCTTCAGCCAGCAGGAGGACGGAACCATCATCGCACTGAAGGATGGCGAGAAGGTGGGCTGGACGGCGGGGGACATCCTGCAGGACCTGCACTTTCAGATGTTCGACGAGGCCGACCGTGTGGTGCCGCTCACCCCCAGCCTGGCCAGGAAGATCAAGGTGAGGAGGGTGGACTCCAGATGGGGTTTGGCATCTCTACACAGATCCGGAGGAAGGTTTATTTGTGTTTATATACACGCCAGCTATGATGCTGAAAAAGCTGCATGTGTGTCTAACATTTTTACCTATATTTTAGCATCATCCGCACTGTATTAGACCCGGTGGAGTTATTTTAAGTAACTCATTCAGATGTAAACAAATATTTTAGTGGCTAGTTAGCAGTGTTTTCCCTCTAGGTTAACTGGCCATGGGAAAAGGCTAGCTAGCTTAAAAACAAAAAAAAAAAGGTGTTTTCAGGTGTTGTGATGCAAGAAGTCACCATAGCGGTTGCTATGGTGACGTGAGGCGGCGGCCCAGGTCCGGGTAGCTTTGACCGGATGAAGGTCTCGGGTGTATCTACTGGTCTGCTGGCGCCAGCAACTTTGTCCGTGTCTCCTTTTCAGGTGAACTGGCAGGCCAGCTGTAAGGAGCTAGACCAGGGAAAACTGCCCAACATCCCCGTTCCCACGGTGGCCAAGGAAGAGCATTACTACCAGGTCTCCCTGCAAGACGAGAACTCCTCCGTCACGTGCTCCTTCACCATCATGTGAGTCCGAAAGGATGTAATCATGTTCCCATCGGGCCTTACATATATGGTGTGTG
>JAABNX020000104.1:365598-387448 GCA_015163995.2 Mormyrus lacerda | reverse complement strand
TGATGCAGTGGGTGAGCTTCATATCTGCAGTGCTTTGCTGGCCGGTGTCTCCCTGTGTATGATGCAGTGGGTGAGCTTCATATCTGCAGTGCTTTGCTGGCCGGTGTCTCCCTGTGTATGATGCAGTGGGTGAGCTTCATATCTGCAGCCATTCTGTCGGCATGAACCACAAAACCAGACTTATTTGCAGTCGCACTTCTTGCCCCACCAGTACAAACACCAATACAATTTGCCCATTCCAGTCTGAACATTAAGTTAGTGTCCACCACCCTGAAAATATCCTTTCCCTTTTGTAATGGTTTGAATGTCCATTGCTTTGTCCTCGATTCTCAATCACACTGTACGTTTATGGTAAGCCCACTTGTCTCTTATTACTATAAGGCTTACTTATCATGACTTATTTCTACTAGTAAGAATTAAGTTATGAGTAAGTCTTATACTAATAATTTTTGGCTTGCCGTAGTACTTCTGTATTTTCGCTGTCAGCGATCATCTGCCTGCAGCAGCCAGGGTGTTGCTCTTCGCTGCTGTTGTACTTTAGAATACTTCATATTTTACCATACTAGTTCTCTCTTTTTAATTACTATAATAAAGCTTCAGATTATAACTGACGTTTCATTGCGTTATTGATGTTTATTCAACTGGATAGTGACGTTTTTTTATTTAGCTCCATAGATGCATGTTTTATTGAATTTTATTTTATTTTTTTAAACTTTGTTTATCTTGGTATCAACATGTTTCCTTACCTGGCATGATTTTAATAATTACTGCCATGAAATGATCGATAATATTAGGGTAATATTTTGCTTCACTGACATGCATTTAATCACAATGATAATTATATGACATGTAATCCAAATTTACCTATTCAGAGTGAACGACTGACTCGCTGTATACACGCACTGAATTATTACGACGACTAGAAACAGACCACTCTGATTGGATAGAAAGTATCTAATACAACGCCGTTTCAACGGCATATCGAACAATCATTGACTCTTGGCGTCCGCAGCTTGCGGAGGCTCGTTGTTTGATGGGTACGCAGAAAGACCCACCACACCGCGTAACCCATATTATAAATTGGGCTTTTCATGGTCAATCAGCAACCCACCACAGCTGTGACCCCAACCCATTCTGGGTCATGACCCATAGTTTTGGGAGCCCCTGCTATTGGACAACTAATGCCATTTACTTTTACACCTAAAGAGCCCCATAATTACTTTTCTTTGTCATAGAAGCCTTTTAAAGTTTAGAATCCGGTTTATCTCTCGTCTGGCTCTGATATAACCAAGTGTTTGAGGTACTTTCTTTTAGTGTGTTAAATATACGTGGCTTCTTTCATACTTGACCCTCATTTATAAGTGACAAGTCTGTGATGTCCTGTACAAATAACACTTCAAACGCCTCAAGCTCTGTGCTCCTTTACTACTTGTACATCTTGTATTCCTACAGGGACAAAATAATTCCAGATCGCGTTGGAAAGTACACGATCCAGTTCGTACTCTGCGTGGATAAGACCAAATGCCTTTGGAGTCATCAGGTCAGTCTCCTCTCAGAAGCCCAGCAGTCAGAAGCTTCTGCTCCTGCTTATTTCGTTAAATTTGTGTGTCAGTAAATGTCTTGAGCACCTTTTGATTTACTGTGAATGTCCCTGTACTGTAAACGCAGGAGTGTTACGATCGGATTTTATATATACCTATGGTCTGATGTCAATGGCTGCTTGGCAGCCAGAACGTTGAGGGACCCGGTTGTAACCCCTTTGTCATCACCTACTGTTTTTGGTTAGATGACATCTGTATTTCGAAATGTACAGATATCTTAGCAGCTGCACACATGCGATGCGTGAACCGGTTAGGAGTCGCATTGGGAGGTCACCTGCATGCCATACCCTCACAAGGGCTAATTGGTTCTGTTCTCCATCGGTTTTGCTCCGCATGCACTCCAGTACATCATAAATGTGGTGCCCAGCGTTCCTGAGAAGCTGATGCCGGACTTCCAGCCGTCGACCCCAGTGGTCTCCAACATTCGCGACGTTGAGAGCCGGACCCTGGTGAAGAGCCTGTCGCTGAAGATCATGGTGAGCCCCGGCGTCGAGATTCGGCAAGGAACCGGCAGCGCTCGGCGCGGGTCGAGTCTCGCCTTTTCACACGCCGCTCTGACTGGTCTTTCACGAGAGATGCTGCTGTGATGTCATCTGATGGTGCTTTTTGTGTTCTGGCTAAATTTGAACTGGTTTGTAGGGGAGGGGGCATTCACGGAGGCTGCTTTATCTTTGGGTATCTTTGTCCTGATATTTGCATGGAGGTCTGATCTAGCTCCTACCCTAAGGAGAATGTGTAAGTAAGTGATGTCCTTCAAAGTACCAAGTAGTAGTCATTCCTAAATACTTTTAATTTGGTGTCGCCCCCTACAGGACGAGTACGGCAATCCCGCTGGAGCTCACCTGAACGGGATGGTACAGGTGTCCTTCAGGGGCCCTGCTACCGGTGTGGTGGAGCTTCCTGTCTTTGAGGGAAAGGTTAAGAGCAAGTCTTTCCAACTCTCCGGGGGCATGGCCGAAATCAAGGTGGGTTGCGGGGGTCCTTTGGGGCACTTCCAATGGCCAGCGCCACAGGTTAATTTGGAGCGCCCTTCAGCTCTTCCGCCCTTTTCTGTGGTGCCAGGATCTCGTGATCCTGGAGAACAGCCCCGGGACGGACGGGATGGAGTACATTCTGGTCTTCCAGCCCCTGGTGCGCGGGCTGCCAACAGACAGTGCGTTGAAGTTGTTCGAGCTCCCCTTCATGTTTTACAATGGTGAGCAGACAAAGTCATGAAGTGGTCGAGTAATTTTCACAAAGACCCCTGCGCCGCCCCCAGGCACTAATATATTGGCTTAAATTCTGAAGGCTGAACGTGGTCAAGATATGTGCTGGCAACATCATAAATCTCCCACAGGAACTCCTCTCCTTACTTGTCTAATTCACTGTGCTTCTTCGTCACTGTAAAGCGAGCCCATGTTGTTATCTGGTAATGTAAATCTCTTGTGCGGAGGCTTTGAAGTATGTTGTGCAACCTGGTGCTCAAACTACCTTTGAAGAGTCAGAATCCTTTTATTCACAAGTGGAGGGCATTTTGTTGGTACAGGTGGTGACATGAAGTGTACAACTAAAAGACAAGTACACAAAAGAAACAGAAGGGAAAAAAAGAATTAATGATGTGCAAATAAATGTAGGCATAGCTGGGACAACCAGATTATATAAAACTACAACAGTATACAAACTACATATATGGTACTTTGGGTCGTGTGCAAATAAGCTTAGAAGTTATATGGTTCTTTGGATTATCTGTTTATTTTAAAACATTGCATGTTAGCTCATATGAATCAATAAAATCTCTGTCCCCAGATTCTAAGAATCAACAGCAAATGGCAACTCTTACCCAAAAGAAGGACCGTCTCTCTCAGTCCATCATCGCCTACAGGAGTCTGTTTGACACCAACAACCAGCTGATCTCCGAGCTGAAGGGCAAGTCCCCTTTTTCACGCACAAGCTATGAGGGACAGGCTTCAGACCTAGAAATTATATGGGGGGGGGGGTCCGCTAAACATGGCCCTTTTGATCCCTGAGTGTGCTTTTCTCACCACAGATCAGCTGCAGGACGCTACTAACAAAGAAGATTATCTGAAATCAGAACTCAAGAAGGTCGATATAAACCCCACACATGTGTCAACTGTGAGTGCTGGAGTTGCCCCGTTTCCGTCCAGGCCTCGCACGGCATTTCAGTCACACCGTACCGTTTCCTTTCGCAGTCGAACCCTCCGCATACAGTACAGCACCCTGTTGGTCAATAAACGCCAGTTGTGTATCCCGCGATTCTCATGCCTCCGTTTTGTCACAAAGGGAACAGTTGGACGATGTGGGCGGCAAGGTGCACATCCAGCTGACCGGAACGTCTTAATGTGCTGGAAAAAGCCAGCTGTGAATCTGCGTCCAGATGGCTTCATGCTCTGTCATTTACAAATCTTTAGCCTCTATCGGGGCGGCTCAGCAAGCCGTGTCGGAAGGAGTAAACAAGGGAGTTTTGGAATATTTGTTTGCCGCTACGTCACTTCTGATTGTGACTTGTTTAGGGTGACACTGTTTGTGGTTGTGCTACTTTTTTAAAAAACCATCCCTTATGTTTATCTCCAGTTGTGCAATTCCCTGGTGAAAGCCCATGGTGAAGATTGACTTAGTCGTCAGCCCAGATGTACAGATTTCAGATTTAATGAGTTATTGTTTTGAAACTGAAAACTGGGTTATGTTTAAACATTCATTTCAAATTCAAATGTGTGCCCTGAAGGCTTGAGGAATGCAACTGAGTCCATGCCCATTCTGCGCCCCTCCCCAGGCTTGCATAACATTCTTCAGTGTTTAACTTGAGGGGGTGTGTGTTTCCACTTTTGTCACAGGTGGAAGCCATTGACGTCTTTCTCTCCCAGAAGAAGGCAGAGCAGGAAAGGCTCCTGAAGCAGCCTCGACGGACGTGCTCCATCCCTGAGGCCTTCAGGAGCAACCCTGACGTCCTTGGAAAGGTGACATCCCCACCCCCCCCAATAAAACCCAGCCCTGGCTGTTTAGTGGTTGTAGCAGACGACAAAGGTCATACCACAGAGAGCTGGAAGGACCCAATTCCACTTAGTCGAATGCTTTTTTACGTGGTCGCTGATCCCCTTGAGGCCAGGTTGAATTCTTCTCTTCCTGCACAAGAGAGCTTGGATCTGACCTCGTTTAGCCCAGCTTCTGCACCTGGTAATGCTCATCGGTCCATTTTACCGCTCGACACCAAGATGGAATGATGTCAGTGATGACTTGGCAGCCAGAAAGTTGAGGGATCCAACTGTAGCCCATATGTCAAGAACCACCTACTGTCTTTGGTTGGATGATATCTGTATTTCATAATGTACAGATATTTTTGCAGCTGCAGATATGTGATGCATAGACTGGTTAGGAGTGGGTATCGAGGGGTCATCTGTAGCGTTTTCCATAACTGGCTGGTTAGGGTGGTTTCACTGACCTTGTAACGACAGTCTTTGTGTCCCTAGAATGAAAGCTTTGCTTGGTTTCCCTGTTCATCAATGTTCTGGTTGATTACAGCCACTTCTGTGTGTTGATTCTCTAGTCCTTCAGAAAAACAACCTTGTTAGGCCTATTCAGGTCTCCAGTGGATGTTTAAGTTCTGCCATATGAGCAGTGCAGCAACACTTAGCAGGAACTCATCAGCTATGAATGACCTTGAAAGGGCCCCTATGTTTCCCCTCACAAGTTGCAGTAGCTCCTCCAGAAGATTGATTACAAGTGAGTGAGGTAGAGGGTGGGGGGGGGGGTTGCATATCTAGGAGCCCTCAGGAAGTTTGATCAGACTTGGTCTGTGGTCTTCTGTGCTGTGCTGTCTCAAATATGGTGCCATTCGCTGACCGTATTGGTGTGGGTTTCAGTTTGATAAATTCAGCCTCTGTCTATTGGCTTACTCTGCATATTCAGTGCTGTTTATCGGGATGTTAATGTGAACACTTTAGCTACACTTAATAAATACTCCTAACATCACATCCCGTGCTCAGGTCGCCCACTTGGCTCAGGTTGTGGACATGGACGTGGCCCGGGTCCTTTCCTGGCACCTGTCAGGTGACATGGACTGCGTGGTAACACTTACGACAGCTGCCGCCCGACAGATCTATGACGACACACAGGGCCGGCAGCAGGTTCTGCCGCTGGACTCGGTGTTCTGGAAAAACAGCAACAGGTACGTGGCGGCCACAGGTGCACACTGTTGGGTTCGCTGTTGGTCTTTGGCTGTTGTGGTGGGTGATCGTTAGGTCTTGTGGTGGTTGATGCTTATTGGGTGTGGCGGTGGTTGCTTGAGTGTCGTTTCCTTCCAGAACTTCACCCCTATATAGCCAAATGGAGCTGTTCTGTCTCAGTTGGGTGCTCCCCTACCATATCCATCAGATACACTGAAGCCGTCTAGTCCAGCGGGCTCTCTCTCCTCTCCCATTGCTCCGCCTCCAGTGCACCATGTCTCTGACATCAGCTGTCGGTGTTTCCCTCACAATTAGGCCCCTCCCCCACATACGGAATGGCGTCTGCACCTTCATCCCTCAGGGGAACCCCATGTTTGCCCGTGACCTGTTCATCTACCCCAAGAACGCTGAGAGCTGTCAGATTGGTGAGTCTGACTGAGGGGCCAGGGCTTCGGGGTCCTGACAGGCCCCAGTGTGCTCCCTTCAAGTCGGCTTATCCTAGCGGTTACTGGTTTTTAAGTGGTGACTTCCCCGCCCCCACCAGCATTGACCTGTGGAGTAAACGGTTCCAGATGGTTCTGTAACAAGCTACTTCCTGTAACACCCCACTGGATGTTGATTGCCTTTAGTGCTGCCTGGATTTATAAAGCTGGAATAAGCTGTTCTTTGTTCGAATTCTGACTGCTCGCATTTGGCCAAAATCCCACCCCAGACATCATTTCCTGCTCCCGTTTCATCATCTGCGTTCGCCCCCGGACGGCTTTCAGTCTGTAATGGCTTCATGCACTCACTTTCAGTTTTCGGCAACCTCCTGGGGGACACCATCCTGGTGGACAGCCTGGATGCCGCAAACCACTACCGCAAAGGGGTGAGTCGGGGTGCTGTCGGCCCACAGGCCTCGTTAGCCGGAGGCTGACCGTGACTCTCTGATAGTACTGTGTAATGTTAGGGTGTCTGGAAGCGCAGTGTTGTTTATGCATGTCGTCGTCATAACCAGCAGCGTTTTATATAGTTATGTTGGAGGGCCCAGCCCAAAATGCCCGGTCTCCAATGTAGCATTACATCATCTTTGCTGATGACATTGGAGATTAACAAACGGGCCGAAGGCAACCATGTTTCTAGTTGTGTAGCTAAATATCACCCATATTGATTAGCTGGCAGAAGTTTGATGTCCCCTCTTTTCCTCCTCCAACAATCAGGCTGCTAAGGGGTGCATGGCTTACTGGAATTTCCAGTGCGGCTCAGTAAAGTATTTCCTATACACCTATCTCTCTCTCTCTCTCTCTCTCTCTCTCTCTCTCTCTCTCTCTCTCTCTCTCATATATACTGAGCAGGGAATATGGGTTTATTTGAGTACAGTGACCATATGCAGGGATGGACATAACTGGTACGCATTCACCTTTAAAAACCATACATGCGACAATCGACTGTTTGTAAAAGCACAAATGCACGGATATGAAAACAAAACATAATGCATTTTAATCTTTATATGGTAACTCCCCGTTTCCGGTATACGGGTTAAAATGAAAGGTATTTTCTTGCCATAGCAGCACTAGTGCACATAAAATAAGTACACATTCTGCGGTTTTACAAACAATCGACTGTCGCAGGTATGGTTTTTAAAGGCGAATGCGTCCTTGTGTACCAGCTATGTCCATCCCTAACATGAGACAGGATGTGCTTCACATTCGCCTTTTGTGGGCTTCATTTGATCCTATAGTTGGACATCCCTCCCCCAGGTTGTTCAAAGTAAAATACAGTGCCCTACCCTGCTGACCCGACACGGGGAGCGAGTGCGCAGTAACGGCAAGTTCGGCGGCCTGCAGAACAAGGCCCCGCCCATTGAGAAGCTCCGGGGCCAGGTGTTCGCGGCCCCGCCCCCCCAGCAATACTACACGCTTTGCGGAGAGATCGGTGAGGGCATTCGTCGATGGTGCTCGGTCCCTGATGCTAATTGACCAAATAGAACCTGAAGCAGGGCTACTAATGTAGCCATGGTGACTGTGACACAGTCGTCATAGTAATTCTTCTAATCGCTGCCCCCAGTATTTCTGGGGTGAGCGATGAGGGCAGAACCAGCACTAAGGTGTTTCTCAATTTGCATACTTGACCGTACTTCTGTTCCCGTTTTACATCCTCGTCTGTTGCCAAAGGCAAGTTCATTATACTCAAAAACACAGATGTCGTTCATGCCCTGACCCGAATATCCAGGATCGGTTTCCTCCTCGCTAATCGAGACCAATTGCACGATTGACCATGCCCAAGTTCATTCTTGGGAGGCAAGTTAACAAGAGTGGTCTTGCCAAGACCGCAAGTACGATCTTTGCGTCGACTGTATTGAGAAACGCCCCTTGTGGCGCCGCTTGTATATTAACCTAAAGCAGACGCAGGTTAATGTCGCTCCCCGGGCCTGACTGCCTGATGCTGCTGCCCTCAGATCTCCTCCAGCAGTACCGGATGGCCATGGTGAAGAGCCAGCAGATGAGAGAGGAGTACGAGTGCCACATGGAGCACCTGCGCTCCCCCGAGATGATGCAGAAGGAGCAGGAGCTGAAGGAGCAGGAGCAGCAGCTCAAAGACATCGAGACGACACTGGGTATAGCCACCTGCCGCCCACCGGTCGAGGCGTCTCATTGGCCATTTAGAGAAATCCCAGAGCGTCTTTCGAATTGGTGGGCTTGACTGTTTACTGGGGGAGGTTTAGAGCGGCGATCTGCTTGTGCCTCCATATGTGTCCTGATATGACGGGGGAGTGTTTGAAATATTCGGGTTCCCCCGCCCTCAGGGATGTCCATGTCCAGGAAGTCGAAAGGTCCCGGGACGAAGCGATCCAGCCAGGGGGACAGCTCAGACGTGAACCCCAAGAGACTGCGACGCGAGAGCAGATCCTCAGCGTACGCATCACGGGGGACTGGGGGTCCTTCTCCCGGATGGCATATTTTTTTTTAACCGATCCAGTGTGATGTTTGTAGTGAGGGATGGATGGATGGATGGATGCATCACTTAAGAAGGGTGACAGAGGATCCATATAATGTCACTCTGTGTTTTAAGGGTCATCATTTTTCATTCTTGTCTTTCAGGTCCGAATCTTCTCACAGCATGGGGACAAGAAGAAGAACCTCTTAAGTGCAAATATATTTCCATCTCTGAATTTATTTATTAGAATGTAAATGCTGGAATTTGTACATTTTTCATAATGATGATGATGATTTTTTTAATTGCTGCGGAGTGTTTCTAAGTAACACCTGAGCACCATTGATTCCGTTTCTCACGCTGATCCTTATTATCGACGTCTTATTAAAAGCTGCTTGCATCGCCTTTTTTTTTTTTTTTTTTTTTTTTTTTTTTTTTTTAAATAAAATGAAGCAGCTACCTTTTGCACACGTTTTTAGTAGAATTAATGTTTCAAAAATGTCGTCGAGGCTGGCAGCGGGCGGGCAGTCACCTGGATGCCGGGCTGATGTGAATGAGCAGCAGGTTCTCTAGACAGGCGGCAGACTGTGAAACGCCAGTGTCCTGAATCATGCCCTTAGCTGCAAAGAAAAGCAGCTTACAGATGAGAAAGAAAGCAAAGAAAATCCTGATCCCAGGCAGCTTCCGTGTGCGTCTCGGACCTCGAGTAGCCGGTGAGACCCGGTGTATTCCGGAATCGTCCTTTGAAGGAGCTTCCCTGACACCTCTGATCTTGCAGTGCTGCCACTGCACCTTCACCAGGTTTGCAGTTACCTACCAAAGCTACTGGAGTGAGGGGCTTCTGAATTGAGTTACTGTGTCTTTGGCTCTAAAGCATTCAACATGTCACTGTGGGCATGGAAACTGAGTTCCTATTGCTACCAACTGCGCATGGTGCTTTGCAATATGGCCAGAATAATCATGTACCATGATACTGGGTCAGTTCATCAATAGTGGGCTGGTTGTGGTACTTGCACCAAATATCGGTATTTGTTTACGTGGGTTAGGTATTTTTATTGGTTGATTTTTTGAAAGCACAATATAAATTTTACCCCAAGACATCAGTGGAAATTTTCTAGAGCATCAGTACACGAGAATGTTTGCCAAATAAAGTTCATTATACGTTTTACTTTGCGTCCTGAAGCTGTTAGATGTTGGTGAAGATGTATCATAAAGCGGCCTTCAGATTGCCCGGTATCTCAGTGGATAGTCCTATTCCGGATACGTCACGTGGGTGGAGATTCCGTACCGGAGCGATAATTCTGAGCGACGGCTTAGGAGAGTGTGATTTTGGAGGGCACTAATATCTCACACTCCTACGCCGTTGCTTCCAATGGGGAAACAAAACATAATTTAAATATAGTGGTCTTTGTTGGAGGGGATGGATGAATCTAAATTATGTGTTGGGGGGTGCACGTCGCCAGGTTCCTACACCCCTGTCTGCGAGGGATCAGCGCATCAGAGTTGCAAACTCCCCACCCTCCCGCAAGCACCTTGGAAAAAACCGATGCTAGACCTCACCTTGTTATTTGCTGCCGGTCGATCATGAGATCACTGATCCTGAGAAAAACGTGATTGATGGATGCAGGACGATAGATTAAGTCGGCAATTAATTTTTAACGTTTGATGGAACGGTGAAACTATTTTGAACATTATGGTGCATTTCTTAATACAATTTTCCCATTTGCCATAATTTATCAAGTTAATCTGGAAAAAAAAATCATCCTCTCTTCCAATTTTTCTAGTACTGTATGTGCTTCGCGGGCGGGGGGTACCGGGCTGATTTGGTACCAACAAATATTGAAATCAAACCTGCGCCCTTGAGTCCTGTGTATCTTAGCCTAATCTGTGCTTAAAACTCTTATTCGTTCATCTGAATCACACTGAAATCGGCAAAGTGGGGAAACGGATGGAAATGATCTAGAGAGCGGGGCGCTTTGCGGGGGGTAGGGGGTCGGAACCACGCACGTCACTTTCCAATAAGCTGCACTACTTTGGAGAAGCTCTGTAGTTATTCAGTTTCGTCACTGGAGAAGGGAGCTCTAAAGTCAGCTTTTATTCAAACGAATGCACGCAATTGAAATTTCTTAAATTTCCGTTTTTCCGTCCAGTATCGTAAAATGAAGTGCGTCGCAGCATATCTGAGATTTAAATATGCAATACTCTCTCTATCTCTAACTTTCTCCTTCATCCATGGAACTCCGTCAAGATATAGTTTGTTTCAAGGTGCTCCTTATTCTGGGTCGGGACATAAACACGGGAATAAGTAAGTAACCAAACGTTTATGATTGAGTTGCTGGTTTGTTCTTGTAGCCATTAATTGTCGCGTTTATACACCCGCCTCCGCGCGGTTGTTATAGCGTGGTCTTCGTGTGAAAAACAGGAGCCAGATACACTTGCCCTATAATACTTAAAACAATTATTTTGACTATATCCTTCCTTGTTATTTGCGTAAGTTTAAAGTGATTTATTTTTTCTTTTCCAGGTTACTATAATGTCTATGATGTCTCGAGCTTGAGTTGTATTAAACGTGTAACCAATACCTAAAAATATTTAATATTGCAGTGATTAAGAAGTAAAACAATTACGTGCAACAATACATAGTAACTGTTTAACGCATACAGTGATACAGGTATGTTAAGCATAAGAACAGTGTAGAAATGGCAGCTATTTCAGCCATATGCATTCTTATAATCAATTGCAGAAACTTTTGTGCGTATGTCGTGCACAAGAACGTGACTTGCGCTGTCCTGGGGGATATGGAGACGTTTGTGGAGCGCGAGGTCGCGCCTTGCCCGGGGTATCAGCCCCACTGCCCTCCGCAAGTGAGGTAAGGGTCCCGCGAGACGAGGGAGGCTGGAAGACTGATGTTTTTACTGGTCCGCAGCTCAGTTGTGACATTTACTTAGCCAAGTCGTGGATCATAAAAAGCAATAAACGTTTTCAAAATGATTACATGGCCATCACATGGAAGACTAATGTTCCAATATTCAGAGATAATGCTCTAGTAAATGTTCCTTGGCAATAATGAGTAGTGCTGTACAACACAACCCAGAACTAAATTTTACATAGTCATATAATTTCTGGGATACCATCCTGAGGTGGGTATTTGGACGTGATGGGTGGGCACCAGTGTTCAAATTGTGTCAGAGGTCTTGGGGGCCCCCTGCTGGACACGCGTAGCCTCGCCCCTGTTATACATGCTACGTACTCAGCTGTCATTAACTTTGCTGATAGTGAGACCTGCAAATGTCTGTGCTCTCTTTGTGCTGTGTGAAGTCATGAGCAGGGCTGGCAAATATGTCATATGCCAATGTGTCAGGGTGGCCCTTGTTCGCCATTGTGGACGCTTAAGGAAACTGCCATTATTCCGACTTAACCAGAGGCGGACATTTCAGGTCCAGAAAGTCAAAATCCAAACCAAGACTCAATGTGATTGTGACTTTTTATAGTCAACTGGTTGGTTGACTTTCTGGATCTGGAATGTCCGCCTCTGGATTTAACCTGATGCTTTTGGAGAATCATAAACAATCGCTGCACTTAGAATCTCTGTTGTATACCACTGGCACATTTCCAGACCTAAGGCCATCCATCTGTTGTCAGGCAACTGGCTCATTCCGTGACCACAAAGCAATGATTTGTGACCAGTATGTTGCTCTTCGAATGAAAACATATAAAGATCTATGGTTTAATGGTCTTTCCTTGTCGTCACTATAAACACGCAATTTACACTAAACAAATCAACAGAATAATTTTTTTTTAGTGTTTCCTCATAACATTTGCTGGCCGTAAGGGACCAGTGCAGACAGAAGGATTGGTCTGTGTAGCCAGTCTTTTTTGACAAGGTGTAAATTGTGGGTACTGTGAACAATTTGCCTTAAAACCGCTTGTAATTAAGAACTGGCAGCATGGTCTGGAAATTGTTGTCATAAATGACATTCTGTTGCTGGAATTCTGAATTCTCCAAATATCTCCACTCAAGTTATGGTACAAAGGCCTGTTTAGAGGCGTTTGGGATTTGAGGGAGATTTTTAAAGGTCTTTTGTGATTGCAGTTCAGAAATAAATCATAAATTTCTGGACCGTCTCTCCGCTTCACAGCAGATGACATTTTGGTCTGGTCTTGATAAGGACCTTGCTGGGATTGCATGGTTTGGAAGGTTCCATCTTCAGATCACCCATCTCCTGACATAGCCGATGGCCAGAATTGCCTTTTCCTAAATGCTCTCTCACTCTTCAAACAAGCACAATCGAAGAGCAAGTTTTGATGAGGCACGAGTCAGTGGAGTCAGCCTTCCTCATATGTTACATCATCAGGAACCAAATCTCGCTAAGTCCTCATGACTGGACTTTCATTAAATTTCCAAACCCCATGAAGTCCATAAAATTTTTTTAGAAAACATATTTTGTGGACTGAGCGAATTTTGGAAATTTCTTTAGTTACACATCTCAAACTTTCATGCATGGTGTTTACTACCCAATATGTTTAGGTTGACATTTTCAGTCTCCCGTTGCCACTGGCTGCCAGGTTAAGTATGAATTATAAGGCTTTGGTGCTGCAATTATAAAGTGATATGAGACTTGGCCTGACTTTCACCTTCAACCAAAATGCTCACTCCAAGCTCCAGGATCAACACAACCAAAGTGTCTCCTTTCTGTAGACATTCATGCAGTGTCCCTCCTGAGCCTGAGTGCAGAGCTTGAACTTACTTATTCCCAGGAATCATAAACAAGCGTAATTTTAACACTGTGTGCTTTATTATAAAATCAATACTTTATATAAATGTGCTTTGTCTCCAGAACTCTCATTTATTTTAGATGATTATTCTAATGAATATGCGAGCACAGGATCATTTGTTTCTAGAGAGAGGACAGTAGTATACTGCCACACTCAGGCAAAACACCATAACCGCATATATTATCAATGATGAGCTATTGACTAAATACCAAACACTCGAGCTCTGTTTTTATTTTTCATCTGTGCTCAGTTTTGAGGGAAATGCGACCATTTGCCCTCCTACTACACATAGAAGCCCCTTTTCTCAGTTTCAGTGTCATCGTAGCTACTGTGTTTCTCCTTCGTAGGGCGGTAAAGCCAGTGATGTCGTCTCCTTGGCACGGAGACGAGCTTTCCCCCCCCCCCCCCATTAACCAGGATACTCCCACAGGAGGGAAGGCGGTGCAAGGAGTCTGACCAGGGACGCTTGCTTCTAGACCTGTTGGACGCTTTTGCTACTCACACTGGAAAGTTACGTTGGAAATATGGTACTGCACAAAAGTCTTAAGCGGTCAAAGAAAATGTTTAAGCTATTTATCTGGATGGTAAGTGTATCCTCAGAAGAAAAACACAATTCAGATAGAACATGTGCAAATTAGCAGTAACAATTCAAAGTAGTAAGATATTCTTCTGTGCTCCAAGAAGTCACATATCTAGTTGGATGTGTAGATGAACACCTCTTCAGTTCCCAAACCTCTCCTCAGGGGCACGTCAGCCATTCCATGAATTCATTAAATTTCACCACCGGCTGAATTAGTCGATTGATTTGATTAGTTAAATGTCTCAACGAGGTATTGATTAGCCGTACGAGGTGTACAGCGGTCTAGTCAGGAAATACATGGGTGTTTTGGGCTGTTGCTGCACATACTGGGCTGATGATAGTAGAGGTGTTGAAATGCCTAATCTGAGACACTTCGATGGACATCGTACCATAATTTAGCACCAACACGAAGATCGTTTACAACATCGTTTACTCTGGCTGCCTCAGACTTTCGCGCAGTGCTGCAAATGTGCTTGAAGGTCCCGATGTGCGTAAAGAGGAAGCACTGCGTCAGTTGGCTTTGCTGACGGCAGCTGAAGGACTCTTATGTCGAAGGCTGCAGTTTATATAAATGCTGTGTTTTTCCCCCCATGCTGTTCATATTGAAATGGATTACTTCACGTTGGTCGTTCTTCCAGTCTTATGAGCTCTTTGATTGCGTTCCTCAGGAAAGTGGCACATCTCCATCTGTAATCTGTTCTGTAAACAGATGTGATTACAGGGAAGCAGGTAACGCAGCAGTTTGGGAGCTGGGCCATCCTGAAAAGACTGTGTGGGACCTACTGCTGGGCTCTGCACCTAACCTGAACTGTATAAGAGTCCAGCTGTGTATAGGAATGAAGTTGAATACGCCTGACTGCCTGTATCACATTCAATAGAGGCTTCTGTTAAACTTTTAAGTACCACAGGTGTTTAATAGCTAATATCATTATATCGCAGTAGTTAAATGCAAGGTAATTTATAAATGCTCACCAAGTGGATGCTTACCAAAGGATAGCTGTCTGTTCAGATGATCACGCCTCTCCTGAGATCGACGTGGCCTAAACACGGACAGTCGGCCGTGATGCGTAAGGGCACAGAGGAGCACGTGATTGGCTGATGCCCTCTGTTGTGGCACAGGTATCGGATGCAGTACAGGTCCATGTACAAGATTGGCTACAAGATGGTGACAGAGCTGGAGTGGAGGTGCTGCCCAGGATACCAAGGCCCAGACTGCAAAGAGCTGAAAGATGGTGCCCCCAGGCAGGTGCAGTGGGAGCCTCAGCCTACGCCACACAGTCCAGGACCAGTGGACCACAAACCGAGTAAGAGACCCGAACATAGCCATTCAAAGAACTTGGACCGCAAACACTACCACAGGTTGAACATTTTACGTATGACTGTCTGTTATCGAGACTCTTGATCCCTAGTGCTCAGAAGTCCTTGGGCGTCCACTCTAATTAACTCTCAGCTTAGTGAGTAACCTTCGTCCCATAAGGGTGAAGAAGGGCAAGCCTTTCAGTGGCTCAGATACTAGGGCAGGGGTGGCCAATCTCATCCGCAAAGGGCCGGTGTGTATGCAGGTGTTTGGGATAACCTTTAGGTCAGTTGTTCAAACCCAGGTGTGAGGACTCTTCAGCCAATCAGTCCTCTAATTAGTTAACTAATTAGGGAGTTGCAGCGAAAACCCGCATACACACCTGCCCTTTGCGGATAAGACAGGCTACCCCTGTACTAGGGGGTGCCCATGAGAAATGCTGTGGCCCTGCCCATTGATAGGCTGACATGTTTTCCCTATGAATTTCTTGTGTCTTAAAGGGCCAGAGGTACAAGGAACAGCGATCCCTGGCCAGCAGCAGTATAATGGTGAGAGAGGGGACACAGTGAATTACCTTGAGGATGAAGTCCAACGCCTCTCCCAGACGGTGCTCGACATGCAGGCTGCCATGACGGGTATGAGCGAGAACCTCCGGGTGAGCTTCCAGGAGGATGCCAGCAAGATGCTCATGGCTCTCCGGAGTGAGCTACGTATGCCTAACGCGGTATTGGCTGGAACCACTGAGACCATACAGCTGCTGGACCACATGGCAGGTGTTGAGGCCGGGGGAATAGAGGAGGTGAGGGCAAAGCTTACTGACGTAACTGATGCCCTGAAGAGCAAGAACCATGCTCTGGAAGAACTCCGTGGCACTGTGGAGGCCCACGACAGTCAGATCCGGCTCCTCATGGAGGTTAACCGGGGATCTATGGATCAAGCTTCCATCCCAACCCCAGCACCTTCTGAGGATACCCTCCAAACATATATTGACCAAAAGATCAAGGACCTGAAGGAGGAGCTTATGGAGGGCATTGAGATCAAGATGGCCGACCTTAAAGGGTCCTGCGAGTACAAGATGATGTCGATACAGGACCAGTGTGAGGAACGTGAGGCTAACTATGTCAGCCTTACTGAGCTCATGGAATCCACGGAGGCTGACCTAAGGAAGGAGATTGAAAATCTCCGCCTCGAACTTAGTGAGTTCAGGATCAATGGGCTAGCTGCAGCCAGTGAGTGGCCAACAGGTATGAAAGATCTCCAGAAGAAGATGGAGCACATTGCAGAGGCTCACCACGCCCTCAACGCTCGGTTGCATGGTGAGATAGAGTTACTCTCTGTGCCACAAATTGAAAATGCTCTCAGTGCCCGTCTGGAGGACCTGGAGGCTCGGATAAACATCAGCGAGAGAAACTCGGAGATGCACTGCTTTTCCATAGAGAAGAAGCTGACACAAATCATTCAAGAGCGCACAGCAGAACTTCGGGACTTGACGATCAAAGATCTTAGGTCAATGGGAGACCAGTTAATGACCATGCAAATGGGAATGAATGACACTTTTATCGTTGGGAATTGCAGTGAGAAATTTGAAAATTTAGAGAATGAAGTGAGCTCCAGCAAGCAGCTCATCCAGCATCTTGAAAATAACTTGAATGGAATGAGTAATTCATGTTCTGTAGAGTGCAAATCAGATGTGTATAACAAAATCACCCAGGATCTTAACATCTTTAGGCTCAAGATGATGCAATCTGAAGTAAGTAATCATTCTGAGAAGATGAGAGATCTTGAGCACCTAGTTCAGGAACTGCTGCCAATTAGCAGTCCGAACAGCAGGAATATTTCGATCTTGCTGGACATGGTTGACTCTCTGAAGACTGATGTAGGGACTCTAAGAGATTTAGTTTCTGGCTTGGGTGATTCACTGAATGATTACTCAAATGACCTGCAACAAATTAACTCTACCTGTGGGAAGATGGGGACACAAGAGGCACAAGAGCTGGTGGACAGGAGATTGTCCCAGGCAGCCATCAATGAGAGCCAGCTGGAAGAACTTGGATATCAGCTGAAGCTGCTTGCCAGCCAGGTTGGGGTGGAACTGAGCCAATGCAAGGACACCGCTGAAGGGATCCGTAAAGAGGTGATTGGAGTGGACAACCGAGTATCCGGTATGGAGGCTGTTTGTGGCAAGCTGGATGGTGTCAGCAACAGCCTTCAGAGAATCAAGGATGGGCTGAACAAGCATGTGACTGCCCTGTGGACCTGCATACATCAGTTCAACAGTACCCTGAGGTCCCATTCAGGGGATATCAATGGGCTCAAGGGCTCTCTTCAGAACTTCCAAGAACAGCTCTCTGGGATTGCCAAGGAGATGCAAGACCTTGGAACCAGAGCACTCATTGGCTCGGGTAAGTATTATAAATTGAGATGGTCTAGAAGTTTGTAAATGCTTACTCAAGTTTTGGAAATTCTGTTGTTATGTATGATGAATAGACATGTGTGTCAGGGGTTCTTCTGGAATGTCTTAAACAGCTGAAGCCAAGTTCTGTAACCTGAGCTTTGTCACCGGTTTATAGCTGGTAGCTCATGAGCCAGAATTAGATCTCAATTAGGCGCAGCTGAAAAAAAGGATGTCGCAAGATGCCTCCCTGAAATGCTTTCTCACAGAAGAATTGTTCAAGTTGGCTCTCTATATTCCAACTTTTTCGGGGAAAACCCAGTCTCCCATTTGAGAACTTTGGATGCCAAGAGTGCAGAGGTGATTGAACACACATGGCCGTTTTTAACTGTACAGCTTTGGTGTTGTGCGATACTTGGCTCCTTGGGGGGCTCTTATTCCAAGTGTGGTACGAAAGCAGCCCATCTGTTATTCATCTGTTTTTTTTCTGCTTCCTTAAGACAAACCCTTGTTGTTCCATCCAAGATGATTTTGAATGACATACACAGTGGTCACCCAGCTCTTATTTCGGCAAGAGGGTGGTACATCCGCCCCACTTCAGGAGACGAGTGTTCGGGGCAAATTTGTCAAGCTTATGGCTGCGACCCCCTGTTCTGGGGCCAGCTGTATGTGACTCACTTGGTTACAGAGCTCTTTGGGATTTTATTGATATTACATCAAGAGGAGGGGGGGGCGTAGCCAAGGAAAGTTACTGTTGCTGCATGCTGGTCACTACTTGGGGAGTAGTGTCATAGTGGGGCAGTTTTCCAGGCTTGCTGTTGGCATTAAATAAATATAATGCAATAGTCGCAACACAAATATTATCTTTGGATGTCCTGTGATTGCTTACTTATCTCCAGCTACTGCCGTAATACTAGCAAAAACACAAAATGGAACTCACCTGTCCCTGATAAAAGCTGATTTGCTTCAAGCTTGCTAAGCTCTTCAGTGTTAAGACTTTTTGATTGGTTCACACCAGCTGGCAAGTCAAGGCACCTAAGACAAGGGTGACGCCCATCCATGCAGATGTGTCACCTGACATCCTGCTGCTGAGGTCATAGGCCAATTGCTGAGAAGGGCAAGGAGGGAACACTCACTCCTATGGAATATTTATCTAATGAGGCATTAATGGAGTATAATTTGACTAACGAGAGTATGGAGAATTGTGAAGTCAGTGACCAGTGACCTCATATTACAATTACCCATCTATAGTTGTGAAAAATAGAAAAAAACATCTATAATAAATTACAGGCTGGTGGCCTCCAGTCGGTAAGGAGCACTTGGAAAGCTGTGTTGGATAAAATAAACAGCTCTCAAACTGCTCCCGGGCCCTGATTCTTAAACATGGACACTCCCCCCTCCTGCCTTGTGAGTCAGCCATGAAAGCCTCCTCCCACACCACCCACAGATGCAGTGCAGCGATTCACTGAGAGGACCGCGCCTCTAAATGTGGCGTGCTCCTGCAATCAATCACACTCTGATAACCCTGTAGGCTTTCGTCTTAACCTTAGCCTTGCAAAACATCGTATACACGGTGTCTTGCATTTGTATGCGCGGCCTGTCGGCTGACATGACGACATCACTTAGAGACGAGCTAAACTTGCAGACAGATGTAACCATTTGTGGTTTCCTTTGCTCATTCGATTCACAATTTATGGATGCCAAATAACCAATTTGCCCTTCTGGTTTATTTAAAAGATGAGAATAGATCGTTTTATTACCATGCTGTCTATTCCTGACCAGAGTGCTGACCAGCCTGTGTTTTGCTTGCCAGTGCTTATACATAATATGGCCCTGATCAAGTCCATGTTTGCATCTTTTCTTCAATGTTGTGGGTCACCCACCAAGCCAGAGCTGTCATGACGATTCGTTTTGTTCTAGCCATCGGGTGGCAGGTTGCAACTCCACATAATTAACTAAATACTAAATTTGTATACGTGTGACAAGCACACACAATATGTGAAAAAAGTCCCTCTTTCAAACTGGGTAAAATTCAGGATGTGGGCCAGCATTTCACTTATTCATTGTTTCCCTCCAAAGCGATGGGAGAAACGATCAGATAACAACTCATTTTTCTCTGCACTTATAATAGGAAACATGTACACTCTTTGTCAAGGATTGGTTAGTGTTAACAATGGTGTTGTTCTCTCCCTATGTATGCAATATATACAGTCGTTCCTTTGTATCTGCGGGGAATTCGTTCCTGGACCAAACAAAATCCATGGATACTAAAGTCTCTTATACAACTGTGGAAAAAATTGACTACAGCACAATTTTTTTTGTTCCACTTTTTTCCCCAATTTATGGGTGTGTGTCTCTGAATAATATATAATTTGTGTGTTCCAAACTGCAGCCTGGTTCTTCTCTGTTCCTTATTACTGAAGGACTTCTTCCTTACTTTATAAGACTTCACTCCTGCTTCTAGGAGCCCGATGCAAACCGTCCTAGCAGGGCACTTTACAACTGCACTCAATGTTTCTCATTATTTTTGAAGGTCACTTCATGACATTCTCCAATTCATGAGAAACTTGGATAAGTGGACGGTCATCCCTGCCATTAGAAAATTACTTTCATCCTTTACCTGGCTGGTTTCTGGTCATCCTCAGTGTCTCCTGCTTCACTTTCCGCTTGTGTGCTGCTGTCTTATATATTTTGAACTTGGAAGCAATCTGCTGCTCAGCGTAGCCTTCTGCTGGCAGGACCAGGATTAAACCTGGATTTAAAGATGCAGATTTGTTTAAAGATGTAGAGCGGTCTCTTAATTTTTACAGTTGTGTATGATGGAGGGATATGGACTCGTGAACTGAGAGCTTTAGAATTCTGAGAGGGACACACAGGGTGGGCTCACTCTCAGGATGGTCTACAGGTCCTAGTTCTCAGAACATGTTAGGAATTCACTGAGAGGTTAATGATACATCTAATATATCAGCTGTTAGTCAGATACTTCAGAGTAGAATTGCAGCCAAAGATGTTGTTCAGGACTGTGAGTGAGGTTCAGAAGATGAAGAGATGTTCTGTGTCACAGTTTGGTCATTTATTCTAGCTAGTGTCTAGAGATTTTGAGGTGACGGTGGGGGTGGAAATGACTCTAACTCAAAGTGCACAGGGGGCTTTTTCCCAGTTGATTCCCATTAGGGGAACATAAACAGCTCTTATGGGGTCTTGAGTCCTACTTTACGGTTGCCGGACTGGGGTCAGGCTGAGGAGGGTTTTTGAATGAAGTCATTTAGAGATCGTCCCCTAGAATTTAGCTTTGATTGGAGGGTACTGATTTGTACCTTCACAAACAAGTCTGATGTATGTGAGAACTTAATAGAGCAAACTCCCTGAAGCATTGTGGGTAAGCACCCTGCCCCCTCTGCAGCCTCTAATGAGATTGCTGACCACTGAGTTGCCCTGTTTCGTGCTTGGCTTTGTACATGTGCTGCTCGTTAAAGACCTCCCAGCAGCTCCTTGAAAGGGGATCCCCATATCAGCATCTGTTCAAGTCAAGCTGGGCAACCAGGCAGCAGAATTGCTGATAAACGCACATGAATGTGATAAATGTGTTTTAAAGTGGGGGGGCAGGTCTCCACTGTGGCCATCCAGGGGAATGTGAGAACAGAGTGTTCTACTGCCTCTTTGCTAAGGGCTAATAGATGGATGTGCCTGCTTTCAGCTTATAGATGATTGGCTACAGACTGTGTTGGTCACGAGTGATCGTTTCAGATAGCTCAGGTGAATGCTCAGCTGGAAGGCCCAGTTTCTTAAGGACAACCAGCACCAGGCATCGAGATCTTTCCACACATGGGTTTGACATCTCCATTGGTCATCTGGAGGTTTCAAGCTGACGTGGCAACTGATGATGCAGCATACCCTGCAGATGTCCGTGAATGGGGGGAGCCTGTGTCACTGGCTCCCTGGAAGGTTCTGCCCTGTACACGTATATGGGGTGGCGGCGGTCACCACAAACCCTTTGACCAAGTCTTGATGTTTGTCCAGAGGAATGGCCACCTGGATTGTGGGAGGGGGCAGCAGTAGGGCTGCAACGATTCATCGAGTAACTCGAATAATTCGATTACAAAAAATCCTCGATGCAAATTCTTTGCTTCG
>JAABNX020000104.1:341878-354962 GCA_015163995.2 Mormyrus lacerda | reverse complement strand
CCCCCCCCCCCCCACTAATTTTAGCCTAGAGCATCGGGTGAGAATTCCCCACCACTACTTCCTTTCTGGCAGCACTGCTCCGGCGTGAGCCACCCACCACGGTGCTTTCTCATGGGGGGGGTGAGGGGAATGGAACATGACCCACGTGACCAGTTCGCGCCCGACAGCCATCTGATAAGAGCAGCAAAGCAGCTATACCTGAGGAGGGGGGGGCAATATATACACTCAGGCTTCTCTCCCCCATCCTGTCCTCTGGGGGGGGGGGGGCTTTGCATGTAACAGACTCCCCACATGTGCACAGAAGACAGACCAAGGGAAAATATAGCAAGCTGGATGTATGACTTTGCTCAGGTGCAAAACCTAAGCACATACCATTAAAAAAAAAGCTAGCTTATGTTAGTAAATAGTCAGCTGTTTTTCTTTTATTTTGCTGAAGGTATTTAAATACCTGAGTGCGTGACTGTTCAATATCACCCAGAGAAGGAAATTCAAAAGGTGGAATCTTAGGGAATGGTTAAATGCCCTCCCCTCGCCTGAAGGGCCGAAAATGAACTGGTCAAACTTCTACAAGAAGCCCAGCTTGGGTAACATGACACACAGTGCTTCTCAAGTGCCTGAAAAAGATATACAATTACAGAAGTGAAAGTTTAAGCTGCTTTCTGTAAAGGTATCTAGCTAAACACAACGGTAAACAACAGACACTGACTGTGACCTTGTACAGTGAACAGAATTAGCATAGCAAGTAGCTTGGAGGTAATGCCAGCCCTACGGACTGAACAGAATTAGCATATCATGTAGCACGGCAGTGACTAATACTGGGTCCATGTGAACTCTGAAGAAATTTCACCTGGAACGCCCCCTAAGAGCGTCAGACAAACCTCTGCAACCCAGACCTCAGTATTCAAGATGGCTGCGCCTTTTACCAACAGAAGTTAAAGTAGGTCTATGCTGTTTATTAGCACTTGTGTCCTATTTGTGCTGATTAAATCAGTTGCACACAGTACTCTCCAGCCACTCTCTATGGACACGCTGACAGTGTTTTTATGTGCAAATATCCGCACGTGTTGTTTCTGACTGGTATTGCCAGCAATGGCTCACAATGAACCTGGCTGGAACTGGGGCATGTTACAGAAAGCATTTCTTGCTTAGCCTGATAACTTGTTGGATTTAAGGTAGCATGGGTTAAATATAAGTAAAAGACGACAAAGGCCATTTAAATTGCGGTACCTCAAATCTAAGTTATCCAGCTAAGCAAGAAATCCTGCTTTTTCAAACGCGTCTCTGGTAAAACTCCCATGAGTTAAATTTGTCAGACTAGTAGCGGTAACCATACATTATATTACTTTTCATCACTTAATATTGCTTAATAGTACTTATCATTACCACTACTGATTTTCTAAAGTGTTTTTACAGATTTCTATTTAGATTTTATGTAGACTATTTTATTTTTTACACTGTTCTTCTGTTTCTGTGTTGTGGCAGTCATCGCATACACAATTTCCTCTGGGATAAATAAAGTTTTCTGATTCTGATTATGCTCCTGGTCCGAGGAGAATCGGGCCTCACCCTTCCTCTTGGACGGGGAGTCCATTTGGCTGCAGTGTTTGACCCCGACGCACACGTCGCCCATGTCCCCGGTCATCTGTTCAGCGGCAGTCGCTGCGGCGATGGGATCTGATGGCGTGGAAGTTGTCAAACCAGACAAGGGGGTGGGCGTCACCGTGGTAACAGGTGTTTCCATGGTGACGGGCACAGCCATGGTGACGGGTGTGCGTGGCTCAGGCTTCACAATGGCACAGGTTGCCGGTGGACCACTACCAGTCCCTGCCCCCATGGCCTCGGAGCTGAGGATAACACGGAAGTGCGTGCTCTCTGAAGGTGTGATGGTCACAGTCTTTGGAAGCTCCGCCCACTCCTTCTTGGCCACCTAGAATGGGGAAAACCTGGCTTGACTCCATCAATAACTCCAGGGCTCATTTTGAAATGGACGTCACCTGTTCACTTACTACTCCCCATACAGGGAATCAGACAATGAAGCCAGATCAGCACTATAATTGCTCTATGCTGGTATCCTAGCAACCAGACATTTCAAAATAGTAAGCCTGTCGTTTATTTTGCTATATTAACTGAAATAACTTCAGCCTTTGCAAAGAATACCAGTATTGTTCTTTTTTTTTAATACATTTCTGTACAATTCTCTTGCTCTATTTGCATTACAGGCAATCAGGTGACCTCACACATCACCTTTACCACCCTTTGGGCAGAGCAGCAGTGCTGAATCGCATGCTGGCTGCATGCAATGGCTTGCAGTGCACTGATTATATTTTACAGTGCCCCATACAGTCAGTCAGATTTACCTTTAAGAAGATGGCGGACTCACTTTACAGAGATAGGAAGGAGTGATTCAAACAGACTATTTTTAACACATGGCCTCATTACTTCTGCATTCACAAGTGCTGCTCAGAAGGCTGCTGAAATTGACCGTGGGCCCCTCTCACAACGCACGACAGGCTGATGGGAGTGCGGCCCTTACCCTGGTGGACTCAGGAAACTCGCCCCATGACCACTTCATGTGCGACTCGGTCCTGAGCAAGCTCTCGGAGGACTTCACCACCAGCTCAGAGTCACTCTTCGGGGACTGGGGCTCCAACAAGGACAGGCTGCAGGGGAAGATGCAGCACAGGTCAGCTGTGACTAGACCCCACAACCTTTCGGCGGCACAGGACCCGGAGAGACACGCACCTGTCAGAGGGCGACCAGTCTCCATCGGAGAGAGGGTAGCTGTCCCGGGGGTGGATGACGGGGTGCAGCTTGTGCTCAATCTCCTTGACGACTGAGTGAGACCCAGCCCTGTAAGGGGGTTGGCAGAATGAAAATGAGCCACCACAGAAAAGCTGAATTAGAATAACCGAAGATGGTAAGAGATCCCACGTCCACACCTGGGGCTGTGAGCAGCCGGCTCGTCGTCGGAGCTCAGCTCCATCTCGAAGATGTCCTCACTGGCATTGGCTGCTGCCAGCTCCTCCCTGCGGTTCTCGCCCTTGTGCTTCCTCCGCCTCCGCTTCTTCTTCTTGGGCACCGGCGCCGGCGCAGCCGCGTCCACGGGGCCCGGGGCCGGCTCCAGGTTCCAGAAGACCGGTTCCTCTACGGGGATAGGAGAGGTGGCCAGGTGGGCGGGGACGACCTCCTGAGGGATGACACGGAAGGGGGCGGGGCTTCAGGGACAAGCACCGACCGATAGCCAGTCACACAGCACCTGGCTATAGTAACCTGAAAGGATAGTCTTATAAATAACCATCGTATTGAGGTCACAATAAAAATATGAAGTGTGGTGTTACCACTTACAGGAAGGGAAAGATAATGCGCTAAAGGAAGCTGAAGCAAGAGTGGTGCTTATCGAAGCCCCATCAGCCGGGACGGCGGCTTAGGCGTCCGACTCACGCTGTGCTCGCGGGCCTCCTGCACGAAAAAGGCCTCCCCGTTGTCACCCAGCTTCATGTGCAGGTCCACGGGTTCGCCATTGATCTCGATGTCGATCTGGGGGAGGAGGCGGGCCGGCAGGTGAGACGCCCCTCTGCTGAGCCACTCGGCTGCCATCTCTGAAGTAACACCCCGTTGCGACACTCCTGAGGCCAGCTGCGCACCCACCCTAGCGTGGTTTCCTCACAGACAGCTGGACATGCCGCTAGCAGGCAACATTAAACACTGCTCACGATTGTCTATCCATCACTATGCAGCGCGCGCACACACACACACACACACACACACACACACACACACACACACGAGAGGTTTAGCCATTTATCCAGCAGGACCACTTTCAGGGGGTTACAGGCCCTGCTAAAGGGCTCGACAGCATTCCACAGTATTCCAACCAGGAACCTACCGATCACAGATACAGAGGCTTAACCAACTGAGCCACTGACCCCCGTAAGATCTGCTGGGGAAACTGCAGTTCCTCACACTGGATGCCAAGCGGGTCACTGCTGTACCTCCTGCGTCAAAACGCTGCTTTAAATTTCGAATGAAGGGATGACGTCACCCAACAGGAAAGGCCAAGGGGCCAGGAGCAGCCTGGCAATGCCTGTCATCATGATAACTGGCCTGCATCCCACACAGTGCCCCCCAGCACATATCATCGCGGCTAGAGCCAGAGGACAGTGTTTCCATGGAGACCGATAGCAGCCTCGGTCCCCAGGCACTGGGTAATGGCTTGCAGGTATCTTATTAACACAGCCTGCAGACCGACATGGACACCATCTGCGTTTATCAAGTCCTGACGGGCAACACCTGCGATTAAGAGTTTGACCCTGACTGGTGCCCCTTCAGACCAATTCGCAAATGCAGTTTCAGTCATATTACATCATCGCACTGATATATACATATATATGCAGCCCAGCACTTGAAAAAGCACTCGGTTGCAAATACTGGGAAAAACCAACACAGGAAATAATAAGAAAAGCAATCACACAGCAGGCCCAGCCTTGGCATTGCTTGTCTATGAATAGGAAAGCTGAAAACTCAACTGAAACTCAAATGACAGGGGGTTCATGCGGAGACGCAGACAACACAGACGAGCGGCACTCCTAGCTGATAAACACGCAACTGTTTTCTGGCCCCAGCTGATTATGAGGAAGTTTCGCTAAGTACTATAAGAGCAAGGCCAAGTGGGGTATGGGTAAAACCTGGGACAGCAGCTCCATTCAGCCTTCCGAGGACAGTCCGCTCCCAAAGACCGGGGCGGACCTCAGTCTGAACTTCATTGTTCCACCGGCACACAGATGGACAAAAGCACAGAAACATCTTTAGAGGACCTCTGGTTTCTACCACACCCTATTTCAAAGGCGAAGGGTGGGTCATCCTTCACCGTCCCACACCATACTATTAATACGCAGGGCACAGTTGTGCTTGCCACAGAAGCTATTTGGGTCATTCTTGACGAAATCTTCTGCAAGGCCCTGGAAGGCTCCTCGGAGCCCAGGGCCCAGACCGGCTCACCGTATGACAGCCGGTCGCTGTCGACATGCTCAGCATGATGTCCCTTTTTCCAGAGGAACATTATCTGCTTTTGTAACTTTATCCCCTTATGCAAGATGCAAAAACTTACTGAGAAGCTCCAGCTGTCTCACAGTGAGAAAAGAAAAGCCAAACTTGACGGTTCGCTCAGGCTTGGACCCATTGAGCGGCGCCGAGAGTTTTTTTCAAGAAAGACTATCAGCTCACAGTTCACAGCCGGGCCCACAGTATCTGTAACTGCAAGTTCAAAGAAGTAGCTGGATTCATAATCCAACAATTTAGAGGCTGCAATGTTTAGCTAATTATTGATGTTTATGATACGGTATGACGGTAAGTACTGGAACGCCTGGCCACTACATCAACAGGAACTTTTATGACACCCCATTGTAAATCTATAGACATCAATACCAGAGCTGCCCCCTTTTTTACAGCTATAACAGCTGCCACTCTTCCGGGAAGCTTTCCACAAGATTTTGAATGTGTGTGGGAATTTTTGCCCACTCATCCAGAAGAGCATTTGTGCGGTTAGGTTCTGATGCTTGAGTTGAAGGCCTGGCTCACAATTTTCATTCTAGTTCATCCCAAAAGTGTTTGATAGGGTTGAGGTCAGGGCTAAGTAGGTAAGTTAAATTATTCCACACCAAACTCACCCAACCACGTCTTGATAGACTTTTTGCTTTGTGCACTGAGGCACAGTCATGCTGGAACAGATAAGGGCCTTCCCCAGACTCTTCCCACAAAGTTGGAAACATAGAATTGTCCAAAATGTCTTTGTATACCGAGGCATTAAGGGTTCCCTTCACTGGAACTAAGGCGCCTAGCCAAACCCCTGAAAAACAACCGCATACCATTATCCCTCATTCACCAGACTTTACACAATGCAGTCAGGCAGGTCGCATTCTCAGAGCATCTGTGAAATCCACACTCGTCCGTCAGACTGCCAGACAGAGAAGCGTCATTCGTCACGCCGCAGAACACATTTCCACTGCTCCAGAGTCCAGTGGCAGCGTGTTCTACGCCACTCCATCCGAGGCTCGGCACTGCAGTGGGTGATGTGAGGCTTGCGTGCCACTGCTCGGCCATGGAAGCCCATTCCATGAAGCTCCCAGTGCACGGTTTTTGTGCTGGAGTAAATGCTAATTCGGAACGCTGCAGTAACTGAATCAACAAAGCACAGGTGACTGAACTACTATGCACCTCAGTACTGTGGGACCCTGTGTCTGCCACTTTGTAGTTAAATTTCTGTTGTCCTCAAACGCTTCCACTTCACAATGATACCACTTACAATTGACTGTGGAAAACATAGCAGGGAAGAAATTTCATGAAGACTTATGGTAAAGGTGACGCACAAAGGTACCACTGAAACACACATTGACACTACAACTACTCAAGGCGATCATACCCCAATTACTGCATCTCACAAGCTCTCACAACTTCCCTAAAATATCCCAGTGACTGTATGGCTTTGCTTTTCTTGTCCCGTCTTGTCCGTCTGCATCGATCTGCACTGTCTTACATCATCATCATGTCTTGTCTGTCATACCTGCCATGTCTTATTTGTCCATCTGTGTACCGTTATGTCATAATGGGGGACGGGCAGGGGCGGACAGATTTCGAGTGGCTTCACATAATGTATGTATGCCAGTCCATCACACAACACTATATGGGGGACACCCTGGACGAGATGCCTGTCTGTCAGAGGACGAACACGAGCGAGCACACACGCACACACACACACACACACACACACACACACATTAGCCAAATGGCATGTTTTTGGACTGCAGGAGGAAACCACGAAGGACATGTAAACCCCACGCAAAGGGCAGAGGTATTCAAACCCTCAAGTTCAGGTGTGAAACAACACTGCTACCCCAGAGCTAAGTGATTATTTGACCAGATTCAGGACATGGATACATCCTCAGCGGACTGCTGAGGGCATTAAAGTGACATGAGCCTCAGCCACCACACCCCCGGCGGCCCAACCCACCACTTTCTCTTTGGAGCGCAGCACTCCCAGCTTGCCAAAGCGCACGTGGAAGGGGGAGCACTGGTAGGAGCTGTCTCGCTGCCGCACTACCACCACGTCGATGCAGCCCGACAGTGTTGCCTGGTTCAGGCCCTTGTACAGCTCCCGCACTGTCACCAGCAGCTGGCCCACGTAGTTCATGGTGTTCACCTGCAGGGGATGAGAGATATAAACACCATGCCTTAATAACACCGAGCGATTCCGGCTAAACCTACTTCACATCTGCCTCCTTTTCAGCAAACAGAAACTCCCTGGAGTCTCATCACAGTCATTTGTCCTACAGAACTGGGCTGACCGGGGCCCTACCTAGGCACAGATAACATTAAGCCCATTTAGCCCATGTTTGTTTGTGCCAAATGAGGACAGCAAGACAGGACAGCAACCAGACAGATAAAAAAAAAAAAAAAAATCAAAATTAAGCCCATAAACATGACAAGTTCTGAAAGAACCTTCAAATAAAGTTACACACAAGCCCTTCTCCTAGAGAATAGAGAAATAAACACAGACCAGCTGCATGAGGTGACAGGCACCAGCAGATCTGAGACACTTCAGAAAGGTTAAGAGTTACAGCACTTCTCTTTGAAAGGACAGCCAGCCAAGATAAGCTATAAGTAAAGACTGCCTTCATGGGCAAGCAGTTGCATGCACCTCGAGGGGAGGCCGCTGCGTCTCCTGCAGGGGCTGCCAACCATACCAGTTCAGCGGTATGGCTAGCAGGATTTTATCGGGAGAGAAGCCAGGGATGCTGAAGGCATGCAGACACCCTTGACCCAAAAGGTTGACAGGGCCAAGGCCAAACCCAGAAGTCCGCTACCAGCTCACAGCATGTCAAAGATCCCATTTCCCCCATCAGGGTGTTCACTGGCACTGAGCAGCATCAGGAACCAGCCGTGGTACTTAGACCCTCGGCTGAGGGACAATTATCAAGATAATAAATATGAATATAGTGGGAAAACCACTTTGGGATCAGCAGACAAAACATATTTTAGTGACACACCTTATCAGTCTCATACACAAAGCGTAAACAAGCAGGCAACTGAAAGGCTGCATTCAGGGGAGGGGGTGGTGTACCATTTCAGTGCCCCCCCCACAGCTGGTGCTGTTGCAGGTCACGCTGCACTTCAGCAAGGACTGGTGTAGCTGCTCTAGCGAGCAAAACTAGAAATGGGACAGAACCTTTCTGACAACTAGGCCAACATGCCATAAATGCTGATTCATCACCAAGCAGCAGCACATAGCATCGTTTACACATAGTCTGAAACATTTCTAAACTTTAATAGGTTCTGAAGAAATGGAACTTCTAGGAGGTTGGAATCCAGGACCACCCTGCACAGCAGTACTCTGGAACAGCAGATCGCAGACAGACAAAATGCTCACTCCAGTCAAAACAAACAGCAGGAATGTCAAGTTCGGGGGGGGGGAGGCTCTGGAGCCTGCATCATCAAGCTGGATCTATGGGTTAGCAAGAACTTGTTGGATTTAAGGTAGTCTGGGTTAAACGTAACTGAACCGTTAACAAGGGTCCCATCTCAAACTCTGAACAGCATACATAGCGATTCTAGCAGCAATATTATTTAATTTGCTGCTTACTGAAGCATTACAGCTGTTGTTTCACTTATGCTATAGGTATAGCGGTATATGAAATATTCATACCATACAGGAAAATATACCTGGTATACCACCTAGCACTACTAACCAGCAAATCTCACTGTGATACAGGCCCCAGGGTCACTCCTGCCACACAACCAAACCCATGGGCCTTAGCACCAGAACCCCACAATGAACTGGGTCATGACAGCAGCAGCAGGGTTGTATCATGTAACACCAGAGAACGCAGATCTTTTAATCCTCCAAGCACCCGGGCGAACCATCAACATATACAGCATAGAAACTGACCCATCTCTTGCCACACCAGCCATTTAGCTGGTGGCCGTGGTTAAGTTGGGTCGCTCGTATTTAAACTGCAGGGAGGTCACAAGTAAAAAGGCAACTGGCAGTAAAAGCAAGCTCTCGGTCAGCAACGGCAAGTCAAACAATCCTCTACACACACAGTAAATAACTGAATAAGCACTTCATGGACAATTACTCAGTTTAAACTTTAACACCTCTGTTTACACAGCAACCTATCTATATAGAGAAACTCAGGGTAAATACTCTACAAGGTCACACTAGCAGCTATTAAATCAGGGGTGCCCAACTCCAGTCCTGGAGAGGCGGAGCCCTGTGTAGCTTAGTTCGTTCCCTGTTCCACCATAAATGATTCAGCTCAAGAGCTGTGTGGCAATGAATTAGCACAAGAAGTTGAATCAGGTGTGTTAAATGAGGGGAAACCCAAAAATGTAACTCCAGGACTGGAGTTGGGCACCCCTGTATTAAATTACACTAAAGGTTAAGAATCTCCTCCCGATCTTTATAGAAAATGAAAAATAAGTAGAATAAACACAAAACTATTAGTAATGAAAAACTTCCTTATGCCACAACTTAAGAAACAGACTCCTTTATTAGGTATAAAGCAGCGCCCTTGAAAGTCATCAAACTTGCTTTTATTCTGATCTTTCAGCCAAGTTTGAGACGTTGCCCAGGACACCAGGGATCAAGGCCATTGGAGGTGGAAGGTTCATAGATTCAAGCCATCGTATGGTTCCAAATGAGCAGGTTGTGACAGAAAGTCTCTTCAGAAGCTCAACCTTTAAGGCCAATTGAAGACAGAGAGAACCGCTCCATCACACGGAGGGGGAGGGAGAAAAACGGATGTGAAATGGGGGAGGAGGGTGGTATGAATCAGGCTTAAAAGAAAAGCCTAAAAGAACAGCAGGGTGTGCAAAACCCTGACAGACGTGTACATGCTCAACAGCACTCGACCACCATTTCTGATATGAGAGTCCATTTACATTTCCCCATGTAAAAAAGTCAGTCAACCACTCATCATGAAAGGTCCTGGTACTTGAACTGGAAATGCTTTTCTTCGGTCTGCATTTTTAAAATTTGCTTCTGAACGCTGGAAAACAACTGAAGGCCTAAAGACGGGCACCTCTCTACAACTCTTCATTCTCACTTCCCTGTCTTCATTCTGTAAACAAATGCGTTGAGTACAGCAACCCTGAGTCACGTCCATACTAATAAACCCAGAACTCATTAGCTAGGCCCACAATCCTGTCCCAGACGACCCTGCTGTCAAGCCTGCGCACTCAACCACAAACATACCAGCAAACAAGAAACATGTCCCGTCACGGGAGGGCAGCCAGAGACTGTAGAAGATCAGGAAGGATGCAAGGCCCTTCACACGGCGGTCAGTGCAAGGCAGGGATGACGGATGACAATCATTTCACCATCTGCATGACAGGATAGAATGGATGATGCCAAAATCCCCACGTAGCAAACCTCACTCTCAAACCCAATGACTTCGGCAAGCGGAGCACAAAGCAGCTACATCACAAAGTACCCATATGGGCCCACTGAGCTGAAAAAGTGAGGAACTCCCCTCATCTCAGCCACGAGTCCCATCCAGTAACAGGCCACCACCATGCTGAGTGCATCTACCTACCCCTGCTCAATCATTTCTTAAAACATCTGCTCCCATCTCACCCCCTAAAAACCAAGCGGGATCCATCAGCATTGCATGATTTTGGAGGAGAAAAAAGAAAAAAAAAACAAAAAAAAAAAAACTGCAGTTCCTAGGTGAGATAGCAACCACACCCGACAGACGTCTCTCTCAGCCTGAAATATCAGAGCAATAATCTCTGATTAGGATAAGAAAAAGAAACTGCTTTGAGAACATTCAGAGCTGTGTTCTTTTCGAGAAACCCCTCAAGAAGCATCAAAGCTATCCACTTCCTTTCTCAAGCAGCCCGTAATGAGCCTTTCAGCTCCGGCTAATGTCTTTCCTGGCTAGACGTTGCACAGCTCAAGTTACCATCCCCCACCACCACCACAACCACACACATACACAGTGTGCAAATCTTTACATTCAAAACAGCAGCAGCTTGCAGGATCCTGTCATGCAACTGGCAAAAAGCCCATTCAAGCAGACAGGGGACTGGGGGAAAGGGGTGGGGGATTATGACTACCTGGAATGACCAGAACATAAAGTTCATCCACCCCCCAGGCTTCTTCCAACACAATTTTCCATATACAAATATTAATGTTAGATCTATGCATCTGGTTTTTAAAATGCCACAAAATCACAGTAACCTCAGCAATATCTGTCACCGTCTAGCTCTAGCACCCTTTACAGGGAGTTCGTCATTCACAACAACTAGCATTTCCTCTTCACAAAAGAGAAAAGAGCAGATCTTCATTAACTCTACGACAAGAGGCAAACAAGCTTATCAGGGCCTATGGTGCTCCAGCAGGTAGCACAGACTTGTCGCTCGACTTAATGGTGAATCAAAGCTGCCCGAGTAGAAATATGCCACCGATTACCCAAGCACAACATGCTCTGATAGTGAGGTGATGTTCCCTATCATGTGAGCGCATGCAAATAAAAGCTGCCTGGCATGACATACTGAAGTCAGCAGGTAGCACTGTGGTTAGGCACAGCCTTGACAGTTGATCATGGCACAAGAATACTTCGATCTTTTGTCATTCCCCACAGAGCTCTCTTGAATCTTGGGAGAGCAGAGAGAGACTACAGCGCCCTTAAAAAGCCACAGCTGACTTCCTCACCTTGGCCCAGGGGGCAGGACACCTGGATAGCCCACAAACCTAAGCATACATTTCCAAAATGTAAACTGAACCCTTTTGTTATTTCATGATGTCACCATTACTCAGCTTTATTTTTACTGATGTGCAGAAGTATGTGGATGTTAAGGCAACACACCCAGAGCTCGCGTGAGAGAGGCACCTAGTGATTTATAGCAGCAGAAGTAAGAGGCTTGCGACTGCAGCCACTGCGTTCCATGAGTCCATGCGACGCGGCTTATTGCGGCACTATGTTCCGGCAGACCAGAGTGTTGCGAGCTGCGGATGAGATCACTCATATCACAGAATACCAGCTTACACATGTAAGGATGCTCCGAGTACATTCTCAGAGCAAACAAGAGAACTCCAGGACTGCAAGGCAGAAATCTGCTGAAATCTAGCAGAGCTCTGCAGTGGAGCACGCAAAGTAGCAGACCGCCACGGAAGAGCGGCTCTCAAACGGCTCATTTGCACAGCATGGGCAGTATCACTTTCACTTTGGAGTCTCATTCACAACACGAGCCTTTCAAACAGTTATTTTTACACCAGCATGGGAGCGTGTAGGTGCAGATCTTCAAAAACCGGAAGCTGAATTGCTAGTCAAGGGACTGAGGTCTGAGAAGCCAGGTCTTGTCCACAGACGTGTACACCCCTGTGTTCATCTCACTAAGCATAAGACGTTTTGCAGCTCCAGAAAGGCAGCCAAAGCCCACTTTGTGCTGGGATGGCCCTAGCTTCTCATGTTTCCTCTTTCTTTTAACAACAGTTGCTGCCGTTACACAAAAGCTTGAGTAAGTCATCAGAATACTGAGCGGAATGTCCCCACCAGCTCAGCTGGGTTGAATGGACAGGCTGAATCGTCGATTCATCCACACCCCCATGTATTCGCTTCAGATTGGGACAGACCTTTGCATCCAGAGTCCCGGCAGCAGTGAAGTCTGGCAGCCTGTACAGGTGTGGATAAAAATAAAGAATCACTAGCACAGGTGCCTGCCAGATCTGCTGTGGTAATCATGGGAAAATGCCTGGATGCAAATTTCTGCCCGAACAGATTATGGGATTTTTTTTTAAAAAGCTGTTTAACTCAAGAACGATAATCATACCCCTTAAAATTAACTGTGAACAAGTCTGATAAAATGCACACCAACCACCCACCCAAATAGTCTAAATACCCCCCCACACGTGGTATTTTATCACGCGCTTTAATATATTTTTAAATGAAACGGATGCTTTTTAATAACTACTAAGGAATGAGCTTAGACATTCTTGCACAACCAAATAATAAATATTCCCTTATATACATATACACACACATTATATATACACATATATACACACATATACACATATATATATATA
>JAABNX020000104.1:309655-341705 GCA_015163995.2 Mormyrus lacerda | reverse complement strand
ATATACATACATATACACACATACATACATATACACACACACACACACACATCGCCTTTTCAACGATTTCTATAGTTAAAACTATGTGAACACTTAAATTATACTTGCATTGTTCATTGTTTCTTACCCAATATTAACAAAACTAGCTTACCTTGCTGGTCTTTTAAACCATAAATACAGAGACAAGATTGTTTTCACGTAGATGGCACTCTCCCTTTCTAGCCTACTGAGGTTGTTGAAGGCGACGTCGATGCAGAGTGTAAGTTACTTATCACCGAGGGACCGCTAGAAACGGTCATTAAAAGACCGTCCCGGGTGAACCACACCGTCTGCTCCTTCGAAGCGGGACACCAGCGCTCTCCGGAGAGTTTCTTTTAACAGGATTACAGGGAACACCTTGGGAAGCATTACAATCTAGCGGAGATTACATCTGCAACCAGGCAGCCCCAGTCACCCTCTGAACCACCACACGCAGGGAGGGTGGTCACTCGACGCTGATGATTTAATAAGGAGGTTTATATATTTCATTTAAATACTGTGTATTTGAACCGTGCACCTACAGAAATTCGGGGTGCCAGATATAAAGTGGCCGTGATACAGTCGTAAAAAGAAATCCAATACAACCAAAACTGAAAATAACCACAATACGACCGTAAGCAATATGCAAAACGGCCATGATATAACCGTAAAAAACACCAAATACAGTAATAAATCAAAACCGAAAATTACCTTTAGCGATATCCAAGACGACTATAAATAATACCCAAAACAAACATAAACCAAAACTGAAAATAACGGCAATACGTCCGTAAATGTCCAAACCAACTATACATAACAGCGAATGCATCCAAATATGCAGCAAATAACCGGTTAGACCCGGTTGCTGGTGAACATTAGTAAACGCTGACCGAAGGCAACCGCCGTGAAATGTGTGCATTACGGTTCACTCGTTTATAATTAACAGTGCTCCGTAAATATTCATGGTAAACACGAACATGTCAAAAATGAATAAAACAAAATTAACAGAAATTGCAACAAAAAAAAGGAAGACAGAATAATGACAACGGAGAAACGGGCAGAAACATTTAACACTGTAAATAAGTGGGATTAAACCGGTGGGTCCAGCAGCCCGGTCCGGTACTCGGGACGATAAACAACCGCTCGAATCGACGCGTTAACCCGACGGGTGCAGCAGCGTCGGTCCGGGGCTCGGGGTTGTAATCAGCCTCCCGAACCGACGCGTTAACCCAAACGTGTCCAGCAGCCTCGGTCCGGGAATCAGGACGATAAACAACCACCCGTACCGACGCGTTAACCCGACAGGTCCAGCAGCTTCGGTCCGGAACTCAGCGCAATAAACAGACGCTTGAACTGACGCGGTAACCCAGCGGGTCTAACAGCCCGGGTCCGGGACTCGCGTAGTCGACGAGCCGGTCAGACACAGACATTAACCCGCGGGTCCGTTTCCTGGTCCTCGGTTTACCTGGACTCGGGTGGCGAGGAGTCTTCACGCGGCCAGCCCGCGCCTCCTCACCACGCCCGCGCGCCCTGAGATCCACTGACGCCGGACACCGACTGGCGAAGCCGCCGGCTCGCGGTCCGCAAGCGCCTCCGGCAGAGCGCGCCGTGACGTCACACACGTGTCACACACGTGTCCCACGTGACCGCGAGCCGGCTATTGCTAGCGCTCCGGTTGCGTCACGGCCGCTAATTGCTCTTAATCAATCCCCCGAAAGCTATTAGAAAATGCAAAAGCGAAGAGGAAATATACACGCCGGGATTTTTTTAATTGTCATTCCAACACAAACAGCATTTATAAGTAGTGGAATTTATAAACACGTCATTTGTCAATGCAAAACATGTGAAATCTAATTTATAATCCACAGTTTGAAAGCATTATGAAATATGTTACCTATAAATCGAAGTTAAGATAGCCGAATATAGCACCATGATTGTGACCCAGATTCGATGCCTTTTTTGGAATTACAGTCTCACCGAGAAGACATCCTTTTATTCTTCCTAAGGTTGTGCTACCGCAGATTTGGCTGCCATACAGTTCTGCTAAATTTGACATGGATTTTACATTATATTTTCACCAGTGCACGGCAAAAACGTTGTCAGCGGATGTCTGGGCTTGAATAAGAAGTCATGAATATAAATGCAAGACTTCCAACTCCTAACTGGTTACACAAAGTCTATTGGGGCTGAAAAACAGCGTTTTTCATATAAGAACAATTAATTGTATTGAATCGTTTTGTATAATGTGTTTGGATACGAATCGTTCACCACTGAAAAAGTGCATTTAAGTTCCAGACAGAACCATTGCAGGGTTGGTGTTTAATCAGTAATTGGTTTACTGCTGGGCAGTAGAGTGGCTCAGAGTGCAGCACTGTAACTTCACAGTTCCAGGGGCCCGATTATGCTCTCAACACCCTGCACAATGTTGTGTGGGTTTACTACTGTAGTCCTATGACATTCAGTTATGCTGATTTGGCATCTCCAAACTGTCTGATGTGTGCGTTTAGGTGCCCTGTGATGGACTGGCATCCCATCTAGGGTGTATCGATGTCCGCGTTGGGCTGTTTGTGACCCCGCCTGGTGGTTTAGAGATGGCTATTTAGTAGCCATTACTTCTGTGGTATCAAGAATCAAAAATCCCGTGCATGAAAAATACGCAACCAAAGTTTATAATAACAGTGAAATAGACAAACAAAGACACTTACAGTTTAATGTTGTTTTTTTTCTGAATCCCACACAGAAACATCATTATATTGCAGAACAAATACATAATACATACTTACTTCCATCAACCATTCCTAAATGCAAGTAAATATGGCAAAATGATTTGCTATGTTAACTCTGCAGGTTTGATGACATTTTGTGGCTGTTGTTCCAGTTGTTTGTGCTGTGCATGGGTGGGGAACCAAGTGTTTTTGAAGTTAAATAAGTGTTTAATATGATTTGGCCATATTTGGGGGGTGGGTTCCCATATGATATGTTGTGATTGCAAGGTATTTACATGTCAGAGAAATACCCCTTTAAAACAGCACCATCTCAGGTCAGTTAACGTGTTGCGTGTAAATGCCTTTGACATCATTCTGCATCAGACAGGATCATTTGCTTCTTTGGCAGTTCGAGACTGACGTCACGGGGCCTCCTGGTCCTCTGTAAAAGTTCACTGCCCTCTTTCATCGGTAACCTTTCCCAATGACTCAGCCTTCAGCCGAACAGAGTCTGTACGAACACAGTCAGACACCGTTAGCTTCAGTTAAGCTAGGAGAGCTTCACTTATTAATTACCAGTAGGTACATTTAGCTATTTACAGTATTCATCCATCCCTTTTCTGAAACCACTTCTCCTATTCAGGGTTGTGGAGGATCCAGAGATTTCAGCAGCTATGGGTACAAGGCTGCGAATAACCCAGGATGGGGCGCCAACCCATCACAGGGCACACTCACACACCTCTGGGCAATTTGATAGCTCCAGTTAACCTCAACATGTTTTTTGACCGTGGAGGGAAGCTAGAATATCCATACTAAGCCCCCCATACATGGAACTCTGGCAGAAACTCAAAACCCATGTCCCAGAGGTGTGAGGCAATCGTGCTAATCACTGCACCACCATGTCACCCTGATTATAGTATCTAAAAGGCTAAACATGTTATAATTTCAATTCAACATTGGCTGTATTGTCATGTGCACATGCACAATGAAATGAGGTGACAGGCCCTCATAGTGCAAGCATCACCCATAATATAAGTAGAATTGATAGTGTGATAATCAGTATCCTGAGTAAGATGCAAGTGTCATATATGCAGTCATGCTCTGCATAACGACGTTTTGGTCACTGAAAGACCACATAAACGACTGTGGTCCCATAAGATTATAACAGAGCTGAAAAATTCCTACCGCCTAGTGACATCGTGATGTCGCAGCGTGACGCATTGCTTACGTATTTGTGGTAATGCTGGTGTAAAAAAAAAAATTACTGCACTACCAGCTGTGACATGTATGGTCCATAGTACTTGTGATAATAAATAACTGTGTTACTGGTTTATGTGTGTACCGTACTGTACTTTCTATCGTTATTTAAGCTATATCATATAGTGCTGGTGTTTAGCTTACGCCATCTAGGCTTTTGTGTAAGTACACTCTATGATGTTCGCACGATGATGGAATCGCCAAGCCATGCATTTCTCAGATGCATCCTCGTCGTTAAGTGATGCGTGACTGTAGATATAGCCCTATATAGAGTCACGCATACAAATACATACACCTATATATTAATAAAATACAGCATGTGCATTATATACAGATACATGTTGCACAGTCCATTGCTGTTCAGCATAATGGGTTGTGTATTTTTTGCAACAAGGATGTTAGTCTTTAGTTTCACTGACACACAGAGCAGAGCGATATTGCGCAAAGGTGTTGAGAAAACTTGTGATGTAAGGGGAAGTTCTCTGACCTTCATTGTTGTCTTATTGTGGTAGGGCACGATTACGGACCTCTTCCTCGTGAACAGACTAGCACTTGTGAACGCGATGTTATGCCCTCACCTTTTCTCCTCTCCGCTTTCTTAAACATCTTCTTCGCTCCCTCCCTCGGGTTTCTGGCAGTGCTGGACAACGTTGTGCCGCCCTGGCCCCGCGTGACCTCAGTTGCGTGTAACTAGCAGAGAGATACCATAACCTGTTACGCATATGGAATCCAGGAGGACGAGAGGAGTCATGTGACCATATTTAGACTAGATTGTCATCAAAGATAATGAACAACACGACTATTTTACATCCATTTTCAGAAGAACACAATTTATATTATCCCCGAAGATAAAATCAGATCTCTCAATAAATGTCACCACTAACTCATGGGTGTAAATTACAGGGGGGTCATAACCCTCCAGTAATCAAAACCAGCCAGTACAACTCTTAGTTGGGATATGTTTAGCAAGGTGCCGTCGTGGTTAGCAGTGTTGCTCTGCCTGTCCAGGACAAGGGTTCAAATCTCCACCTCCACTGGTCTGTGTGTGTGTCTGTGTGTGGAATTTGTATGTTGTCATGGGATTTCTCCCAGGGTACTCTGGCTTCCGCCTGCACTCCAAGAGCATGTTAAGATGAATTTGGAGTTACCAAATTGTCTGTTTGCGGGCCCCATCCTGGGTTATTCCCTGCCTTTTGCCCATAGGTTCTAGGCCCCCACAACCGTGAATAGAAGAGGTGGGTCCAGAGGATGGATCAGATCTTCTGCAGATACTATTATCCAAATTGGCATACATTTTAATTGAAAAAAGTATGATCCCTGGAGTGATTGGGGGGGGGGGTGTCTAAGGGCAGTGCTCAAAGGCTCAATGGTGACATCATTCTGCAAATTCTGGGATTTGAACTAGCAGCCATCTGTCACAAGCTCGGTGTCCTAACCCATCAAACTAAACACTACATGTCCCCTCCCCCCTCCTCTAGGCGAAAAACACAGGAAAACAATTCTTGTTATACAGATGTTTGTATTAATCAAATCATAATCACAGTAAATATTAAACAACCTTTCATTTTTTAACTTTTAAAATGTAAAACTTTTTTTTAATATGCCAATATTTTAATATGTAAACATATCTTTGTGTTTTTAATTCTGCAAGGGTAGTTTTGCCTTATACTAAATATACTTCTGAGGTCCCAAATGATCTTGTACTGTATACTGCAGGAAAACGAAGTCTTTACTATTTAAAGTTGTGTCAGTCTGCGACCTAAAAAGGACTCTTACCAAAAGCACTGACCTGTCCTCAAAACTCAGGCCCTCACTAACGTAAAGTTTACTGCCAGAAATAAAACTATCATCCATAAATCCAGAAAACAAAGTTAATTGTTATAACTGCCCGTAATTATGCGTTCAATTTTGCAATTAATATCATCATGAGACGAGGACCTCTGATGCGGACCTAACGGCTGCTCTTTTCTAAGTAAATAAACAAAGAAAACGAGATTGTGGGAGCAAGACAGGAAAAGCAGCGTAGAAAAAAGGGGCTGTCTATGAAAATCCACTGTTCATTCTTCTCGATGTCGTGATATTTGCAAGAAGGAACAAATTAGTTTGGGTAAACAGGATCTCAGAAATGAACAATGTTTTCCGTTGACCTTCTGTCCCCTTCGAAGGTGACCGGGGACACAAACAGCCGAGCAGCTGAGTGAAGAGCAACTCTAACGGAAGATTTTAAAATCCGAGAGGCTTAGCAATGATTTCACGTACTTAGGAAAAAGCAGAACACAAGAAATAAGATGTTTTGACGACAGAGTTAATGAGTTGCGAATGTCACACGCTCGTCACGTACTGCATTTTGTAAACGTTTAACTGCTTTAAGGCTGCTGTGTCTAATCGTACTGAAACAACTTAACATCGCTGACAATAATACGTCAGCAACCCACTGACTTCGAGGATTTCAGCTCAGGTTTAAATAAGATATACTTTCTAAGATTTGGTTTTTAACGCGTCACATTTTCGTGCCTTGCGGGACGAATGACTGGATTTGATACTGCTGAAGATTCATTTATACTGACAGTCAACATATTCGTGCATGTTCATATTTGTGCAAATAATAGTTATTGAATACAGCCTGTCTTACGTTAGAAATGTAAGTAAATAAGATAACAAAAATGAAAGCCTAACCTTTCTAATTCACTAGATTCCTGGTAATGTATTATAAATGAAGACCTTTACAGATTTCACAGAGATCTAGGTCACGCTAGGTGAAGAAATGACCAAAGTCTGATTTACGCCTTCTTTATGCTACCCTGGCGACGTGACATATGACGTCAGCTGTGCCTTGACTTAAATATTACTCAAATCTACCCGTCAAATCCAGTGAGTATCCTCAGTACACAAAGTAATGAAGAAAACACAGTGAGCCCCTACACTAGCTTGTTTACTTGGAAGACATAATAAGCTTATTATTAACATAAACAGATAAGCTGCATAGCAGATGAAAGAAGTTCAATCCATATCACTCTTTGCATATGTAATATATGACATCTAAGTCAGGGGAATGTTTGATGTAGCACTGATAAATCAGTTTGGATCTCATCTAGACCTACTACCTACTGATCCTCAACCACGACCACCGCTTCTTAATGAAACGTGTCCTTTGTCCTGACCGAAACTGTCGTCAGCTTCAGGCTCCGTGTTCTTGACTCCTAGTAGTGGTGAGGTTTGGCTCTGGTTCCCTTCGAATTCTGTTCACTCTGATTGCCTCCCCGGGTCAGTCTCACTCCATTTGACCAAACGCATGGGTGTAAATTACTGGGGGTGATCGTAACCCCCCCAATAATCAAAACTGGGTAATACAACCCTATGCAGTGGCCTCAACCCCCACCCCCATGTTCAAATCAAAGTTACACCCACACACCTCTTCCATTAACCTACACTGAAGGACTCACACTGGGAGACTCTGAGAGTTCAGAAGGCTGAGGACATCACAGAATCCACAGGTAGCAGGGAGAGCAAACCAACGCCTCCGACGCCACGTCACGCTAAAATGTGAAAATTTCAATCGGAACAAATGGTCCATGGTGAGTTTCCTGGTCGTCCTGGGACTCACCTTGCGTTAAAGAACACCATGGAGGAGGAGGCAAAAGAAACAGTGAGCTGACCGGTGGTGGATTAGGCAACAGCAGTCACCCAGATGATGGCGATCTGGACATGGAGGGCAGGCAGCAAGGACAGTGGTCATGTGACAATGTGTCCAGTCATGTGACGCGCAGCCAGAGGACACAATGAAAGCACACAGACAAGGCGAGAGCACTTCGCTTTACTTTATTAGTCCGCCGGATTGGTATGGGGTGGGGGGTGGAAGTGAAGTGTGCAGTGTGAGGTAACACACTGATGATATTCAGAAACAGTCAATGTAGTAGAGAGAACACACACACACACACACGCAACGATGCAGTTTCCCCATGCATATTTCTGTCAATCACCCATTACTCAGGAGAAAAGCCAGGTTCGCACCCCAATAGGGGCCCCCAGTAAACACTGCGGGCGGAGGGGCTGCTTTGGTTACAGAGGGCTGCACCACCTCTACATTCCCATGCTCTCCCATTTCTCTTCTCTGCTGCCTCGCATTATTATAAGTTAAATTTAGCGTGGGTCTTATGGATAAACAGGTACGGGCATGTGGTCTGCATACAGGATCATCTGACAGCACGCAATCACTGTTTATGTGACACAGGCCCCATTTCAACAAAACGGCAATTCAGTTTGTCTACATAGCTTAGTTTTTTGTTTTTTTTGACTTCAAACAAATGCACCAGCTGGTCTTTAAAATAAACAATGCTGAGTGAGTGATGGAGGACACCCATCGATCGGTCAGTCCGAAGCCAGACAGAAGTCGTCTGTTTTGGCCGAGACTGAGCTGCAGGGGAAGGCAAGGGAATCCCACCGTTTCAAAATCCAAAATCCTGTTTCCATTTCCCAGCATATAGCTGAAGAACACACACACACACAAAAACACCCTGGCTGTATCAGCAGAACTGACAGCTTCTGACAAGACGAGGAAACAGACAGAATGGCACGTAACAATGTTTTGATCACCAAAATGTAGCAGGACAGCTGGTATACAAGGATGATGCAAGTACCTTCTCATCTCTGAGGCTTGAAGATCACTCACCACCAAATCAGGAACAGCTTTATAGTAACTGTTTTTTTTTTTTTTAACTGAAGGGGCAGGGTGGACAAACGGATCTATGAAAGTCTTTAGAGCTTCAGGCGTGGACAGTGTCAAAATGTTCGGAAACTCCAGCTCCTACGTGACCACCCGAGTAACCGCTATTCACCACTGCTGTTAATAAACATTTGTTACTCCCGACTTGTTAACTGTGAGAAGTTCTACAAGGTATCCTCGAGGAGGAAAGTGCACACGTACAAACCTGCGTAAACCACCGGTAATCTTTTAATTGATTCATTTTGCGCAAGTGTTTTTTAGTTTTCCTAGATACGGCAGCTGCCCTTGTGTCTATTTCTTCGGCTTCCTGGTGGCCTTGCCTTGCTCCTCATTGTCGGGGATGAAGACACTTACGGTGAAATCTCCGCTCTCCGTGCCGTACTTGTTCTTCACCAGGATGCTGTACTTGCCCGAGTCAGACGTGTTCACCGTGGTGATGGTGAAGCTGGCGAACTTGCCCGACTCGAACTTCAGGATGTAGTGGTCGTCCGACACCAGCTCGCGCTCGTTCTTCAGCCAGGTGACCTCAGGTACCGGGTCGCCGGAGATGTTGCAGGTCAGGTTCAGGGCCTGTGTGGTGAGAAGGCTGAAAATCTGACCCAGCAGTGGTGAAAACTCCCATGGTGCACCTTCGTCTGGATGTATGACGCCACCCGGTTCAGTATCGTGTTTGAAAATAAGCTAAACTGAGCATATGTAAGATAAACAAGTTTTTATATGTGAACTGTTACTGCTCTCAGTGCACTAGAATATGGAAATATTTTAGATGTTGGAAAAAGTTCAAATAATCTGAGAGACTTTGAACGTGCAGACTATACAAAAAACAGATTCCTATACATCAAGTGACCTGTCAAGAGCTCCTTTTCAGTATAACAGTCTTATTATGATTTCAAGACCAGACTTGTGGATGATCCACTAACCGCTACAGTCTTGACAGACATGAGGGTAGTTTTAAGATTTCTGTTGGCACCCACTTAAGGGCCTAAGGGGGTTTGGTGTGGGAAGTGGCCTGGTCACATGACCCTACACACTGGCGATTACCTTGCCCTCCTGGATAGTGACCACATCGGGCAGTCCTCCCGCTACACGGGCTCGGTCTGGAAGAAAGGGCACACACTGGAGGTAAGAGCACAACCTCATGGGGGCGCCAGAGGTAAAGGAGGAGAGTTTAAGGGCTCAGTTCACCTCACTGTGTCCTCCGCTTCAAACTATAGCTACTATAACTAGCTATACTAACTTCTGTATATTAAGCACTCCATAGCCACTCTCCCCTATGGCTATGACTGCAGCAACAAGATTAAACACTTTGTGGATTAGATCAAATCAAAAACCACCAAGAACTTCCTTAAAGGAGTAGAACTCAAATAACCTTCAAATCTCATAATTTCTTCAATTTTCCTTCTGCAGATATTCATTAATATATGTTAATGTTCCTTCTGATGGGAGTGGAAGCTACCGGCCCTGACTGATCCAACTTCAAAGGCAAAATGTCGATTTAATCTAGCAAACCATGGAAAAACCCAAAGGCGCATGACGCCTGGGGGAAACTCTGTCAAAATAAAAGCCCAGGTTCAAGTAGGACTCTGGGGCACATTGTCAACATCTCCTTTTTAAAGCCCGGAGGGGCCTGAACTCACTTCTCTCTGCGATGGCGGCAGCCCTGTGGAGAAGGGGGGAGATGTCAGGATGGCCAGAGCAAGCAAGGTTTGGGCGGCATGTCGCACAACAGGAAATACGTCTGAGCTGACAATTCCTCTGAGCTATTTTTAATGCTCATTGTAAGAGATCCGTTTTGACTAGAAAAGAAAGCGATTCATCCATCCTGCCTGCCGCTGGAAAATGCAGAACTGAGAATGTGTCGTTGCATAAAAGCACGATTTTACGATTGCACAAATTATTTATGCAGCAGATGGATTATCCAAAGTGACACACATTTTACAAGAAGCAGGGGGGCGGGGGGGGGGCTAAGGGCTTTGATCAAGAGCCCAATGATGAAACCACTCTGCTCGTCATGGGTTTGAACCTGTGACCTTACAGCCACAGGTATACCGCAATAACCACACAGCCTCGTTTTTCCAAATGTCCAAATGCTCTTTTGATTAGCTGACCAAGAGGGGGCGGTACGCCATTATTCAGGCAGGTAATGAGAAACGCCGCCATTTGTCTACAATATCGATAAAAATGAGGGAAACAGGTAGAGCGGTTAAGGATCAGGCTTGTGAAACAAAAGGCAAAGTCTGACAGTAGCCGGAGATGTTGGCTCTACCTCCACATGGGGAATAAGCCTGAAATTCTTCCTACTGTTATATATAAATTAGAAAACAGGTGAATCGTAAACCTTAGCGGCATTTACTGATTGAAGGACATGTAAGGTAGCAAACAAACGATATTATCATAACGGAGTTACTCACTTCAGCCTCTGAAATTCCGCATAGGCGTCATCAAACGCTGAGTCAGGGGAGAGAGAGGGAGACACTTATAAGGTAGGGTTGCTGACTTTGCAATGACCCAGGAATCATTCACACATTGGGGGTGGGTCATCTTAAATGAAAGTACGTGTATGTGCATAGCGTGTGAAACAGCCTGGAGTAAAGATATGGGTCATGTTTCTACATTATACCATTCTGTGAAAGGTGATCCGTTTAAGTACTATTATCTGAAGCACTGTTTGGCCCTGCAGTGGTGGGCGTGGAGTAAAACGCGCACCCGATTGGTCGGCACGCCCACAGTGGGTGGGGCCACTCAAACTCAGGCACGCCTCACCTTGGCCAGACAGATCCACGCTCCTGCGGAGGCCGCCTTTGCCATCGAAGAACTCGATGGCATACTTGCCCTTGTCCTTCTCTGTGGGCTCGGTGATCTGTAGCCAGAGCTGCTCCCCCACCACGCCGCTCTTGATCCGCTCTGTGAAGGTGATGGCGGAGTCCCTGGGGTGAACGGTCACGGTCAGAGTTTGGGTAACAGAGAAGGATGCACACACACACACACAGAGTGATATGCACCCATGGACGTACACATACACATACTGGCAAACATGCCGCTACAGAAACCCCAGTTGAACGCTTGCTGGGAGTTCACCCCATACCAGCAGGGGGCGATCGGTCCCATGCAGGCTGATGGTAACCATGGCTTCCTGACAGTCAGCCTCAGGGAGTGCTAACAGGTGACAGATAATCTCCCAAACTGGGAAAGCTTAAAGCCTACTTAGGTAAAAAGCCCAAACGGGCAAGTTAACACACTCTAGGGGGAAGAATCCTGGAGGTCTGCCGGCCTTAATGGCTTCCTGACTGCCCCCCTTTTTGTATATTTGTAATAAACCTTGCCCAGCAAAGGGATATTTAATTGCACCCTCCTTGCCCAGCCACAGAACATAAATACAGGGACCCTTAGGCATAGACATAAACACACACGGGCAGAAACGTCGTACTTGTGGTGCCAGGTGACGTGAAGTTCGTCGTTGTAGTAGTTGACGAAGGAGTAGAGTCGCACTCCCTCCTCTGTGCTCTGAATCTTCAGCGGTGTGGATGAGTTGGCTATGAGGATACAGAGAGAAGCTGAGGGCCTTGGGCTGGTATGCTGCTCCAGGGTTACGCACTGGGAGCATGTACTACGTGGATTATGGGCTAGTATGCTGCTCCGGGGTTACGCACTGGGAGCATGTACTACGTGGATTACGGGCTGGTATGCTGCTCTGGGTTACGGGCTGGAAGCATGTACTACGTGGATTACGGGCTGGTATGCTGCTCTGGGGTTACGGGCTGGGAGCATGTACTACGTGGGTTATTAATGAAGACCCGCTAATTACTGAGCGCAACGCAGATCTTCAGCGTCTGTTCCCGGACGGGATGCCAGTCCATCAGAGGACAAACGCACAATGGACAGTTTAGAGATGCCAGTTAGCTTAACTGCATAGGAGTTACGAGTACCTAAAGGAATACCTATATGACAACCGAAGGACATGCACACCCCATACACACATGGTTGAGATCAGATTTGAACTCCTGACCCTGAAAGTAAGAGGTAAAAAATACTACCCACAGAGCCAACATACCACGCTCAGGCATGATATCGAGATGTAAATTCCGAACTGTGATAACATAGCCATCTGTAGCTATAAATCCTACCAAAGAAGCAGCGTGAAGTGGATCCATTTTAACCCTACTGGTAATTTTGATGACTTACAAGCTGACAAGCTAGTCAACCACAGATCCTTAGTCATAGATCCATTTATGAGCACCCGAAGAGCTAACACAGGCTGGCCGATATGAAGCTTGGTGCTTCCTTAAATTTGGTTTTATTTTAGCATCTTCCGAGATGATAACTCAAGCACGCTAACCCCAGACAGGCCGCCGACCCACCAGCCAAGTCGTCACCAAAGATACCAGAGACGTCGAGTGACTTACCAATAACACTGAACACCTGGTTCATCAAGTCCTTGAAACCTGAAACACATCAACCATTGGAAGTACATTAACATTCAAGACTGCTTTAACTGCTCAAAAAAAAAACACTCAAGCTGACTGCTGCATCTGTATTGACACCAGGAGGAGACTATGGCGAATCACTGTGTGTCAGCAGTCATGGACGGTGACCAAAGGTTCTCAATGGGATTAAGATCTGGGGAGTTTTTCATGTATTTGTCAATAAAATCCTTTGAAACTTGTGAAATGTTTTTCTTATGAAGCCTTTAAAGCTTATGAATTGTCCTTCAGTATACCATACTGAATCTAAAATTGCTGAAGCAGCAAAGTTTGCGAATCACAAAATCTGAGTCATTGCCATCAGCTAGGAACCAGGAACTAGGCTGGAACGTGCTTCAGAACCTTCTCAAAACCAGACTGCAATAGGTTGGGGGTCATTCCTCCATTTCAAACTGGAACAAGTTGGTGTCATCTACTCATTATTGATTTGTGTCAAACTAATTGCCATGGTAACTAGCCACTGTGTAAAATAACACCCTGATTTTCAGCTCTGCTGACGCTGACCTTGGTCGACAAGTTTCAGCACAGAGGTGTCTTTTCCTCGGTCATCCTTCACGGTCACTTGGTAGATGCCGGAATCTTTCTTCGAAATCTGCGGGAGAGATGGGTAGGATTTAGTACCCAGCTTTGGTTGGAAGTGGGGGGGAGGGGCAGAGTCACCCTTGTTTCGATAGAGAGGAAAACCGGAATTCCAGCTGAGAATTCCTTGGGTCAAGCTTTTCTCTCCTGCTTTGGTTGCTGCAGGAAAAGCAGGGAAAAAATGCACTAGCAAGCAGTCAGAAAGTTGTTATGGCAACGGTGTGTAAACGAAACCCCCAAAGACATCCTCCTCGCTCCTGGGACTTACAGTTCCCTCCGTGCCTGGAACTTTAATGGTACTCAGCTGCAATAAGACACAGACGTTATGTTAGGACTCGCCCACTCTCAGATATGCGCTCCCTGTGGCAGTGTTCAACGCCATTCACACCACGCATTTGCAAGGGACCCCTAGTGGCCACAAACACTCACTACACTGGAGGTGGGAAACAACAAATCTACTGGTTTGCACAACCCTCACATACTGGGAAGGATCTGACGCGTGTGGGGTTTTGGGGGTGATGTGAACCCAGTGAACGCCTCTCACCCCATTGGTGTCACCCGCAAGTGGGATATGGACTTCACACTTATTCAACATGACCAGAATAATCTATATAATCAGAAGACACTCATCATGCATTATCGTTCTAAAAATTATTTCTTTAAGGTAGAAAACAAAATACACACCATACACATCCTTCGGACAACCAATATAATAAACCTTATGTACACACATTGTTAAACTCGGAGGTGTTATATTTAGGAAGTAATGCTTAGAAGTTTTCAGATTGATTCAGTCAGTCTGCCGGAAAGGCTTCTGTTCTGGATGTTACGGCTGACCTTTGTATATTTGTAGCATAGTACATGTATGTTTTTCTCGGAATCTGTAAGCCCTTGTAAGACATGAAGCCCGACCTGTTTTGGGATGTGTTCTCTGTGACCGCTCACCTGGGAGATCTCCAGGGTCAGCACACCCTCGGTGAAGGAGAGTTTCTCATCTACTTTCACCTCCCGGTCGTCTTTATGCCAAATGACCACAGTTTCCTTCTTAATATTCCCCACCTGCAGGGAGCGGTAGAGAGCAAAGCCTGTGAGTCTGGGACTCTTTACGCGATGCGTAATATCACACCAAGAATCTGTTCGAACGCTATTGATGTATCAGTCCACGTCCAATACGATGCAGAGTTGCATTCAGTTGGAGGGAACCCCATTTTTATTATAGAATCCATTTTGTTTGCCGTAAGTCACAGTTTTTAGTCGCATTTCCGTAGCCTTACGTATGTTTTGGTGCGTGATTTTAGCGAATGCGAGGTCGCGTTGTAGGGGGACTGTCTGTACCTCTGTAAACCTCCGCCAACACTCCCACCAGATGACATGCACTGCATTGGTGATATACATTCTGCTAACAAACACCTTTATCTGCAGGAGATACTGATCCGGATTCTTCCAGTTTCTCTGGCTGCATTCACAGCTCTGGGTAAAACTATCAGTAGGAAGAATGTCGTTATGAACTAACCAAATTCATGAGGTACGCCAGCCATTTTTAGGCTGAAATACAGGTCCCATCATAAGGGACTGTTTTTTTTTGGGGGGGGGGGACACTCATTTCTCCATGGTAGGGCAGTTATGCGTAAAGCCTGTGTTTAGAGAGTCCTGACCTACTTCTAAGCCCGAGAGCAGGTCCCACTCCATCTCACCTTACACTTCAACACCACCACACAGTTCGGGGTGACCTCATAACTAAGGTACTCCACGAAGTGGGGGCCTGTGTGAAAACAACACAAAAAAACACAACTAAGCTCACAGGAAAGAGGGAAACAAAAGTATGGAAGTCCACCGGGATGGCGGAAGATTCTGGATCATGTTCTTACCCTGTTTTCTGGTCCACTCCTTCCTCTGGAACTCGGATTCCTTTCGCAGGTTATCAAATACTGCACAAAAAAGCAAATAAAATTTAAATCAGTCAATCTTTTGTGAGTTATTTTAACAGTTGGTACAAATGTGACATTCATTTGTTTTAACTGGCTAATTTTGCATTAATCTTGTATGATAAGGTTTTGTTGAACTTTTTTGGTGATTAGAGTACTAAATATCCACCTGTCTGGGTATTAAAGTAATACCCTTTGGGATACAGACTTTTGCGAAGGAGACGTTGTATTATTTAGTGATCAATTGGGGCGACAGAGGCGGTCATCTGTCAAAGTGAAAAATTTGTATGGCTTGCAGTAAGGACACTGGGGGTCGGCAGTGAAACAGCTATGGAAAAAATGCGGAAGTGGTAAATGTTCTCAGACGCATTTCTCACTGAGAGAGAAGCACCACATGCATGATATATTACACTGCTGGTAGGACTGAAGAGCATGTGTGTAGGGCTCTATGGGATTGTGACAGTGGAAGATTGTTTTAAGAAAGTGGTTCTCAAACTAAGGGACACTAGCTCCCTCTCGTGGTAGGCAGAGGAATCTCTGTATATAATTGTCAGTCGTGGTGGCAACTGGAGAACTTAATATAGTCTGGTGGGATGCGACAGTAGAAAGTCTGAGAGCCACTGTAGCAGGATATGCCTAGTGATGATCCTGTGCTGTCCTTAAGTGCTGAGTGCAATTATTGACTCCTGGAAACCCATGAAACTTCCCAGAAAACCCAGAAAATTCACTGAAACACAGAAAATTCTTTTCTTTATGGACCTCTGAACAAAGAAAACCCTACAGCTTGCCCGACGTACCATCGCCAATCAACACCAAGCTGGACTGGTTGGTGGCCTTCCCATCCTTCATCTGGAAGGTGTATGTCCCCTCATCCTTGGCGTCCAGGGATTCCATGAACATCTCGATGACTCCTGTGTTCTTGTCGAAGTTCATCTTGTATTTCTGGCAAGAGCAGAGTCGTGTTCCAGTTCAGTTTACCTTAGTCAGGAGATGCATGCCCCCCACAGCGTAGACACTACCGCTTTAGGCGCTTTCCCACTAAAGTTCAGGAACCTAGTTCCTGGTTCTGAGTTCCTCGGCTGTCTTGACTGGGAACTTTTGTAGTACCTACCCAGTTTTGTGTGTCACTTTCCCACCGCATAATAGGAACTGGAACCTTTATGCTAAATAAGCATTGGAGATTCCAAAAGTTCGTAAAGTGCGTAAGATAGACTTTAACACACAGTTTCAAATGAAACTACATCACTGCGGCAAAACAATAAGTCATTTTGCAAAACCCTAAACAAAAAACAATGTTTATATCTCTAACGAGAGCTGTTTCTCAATGCCAAAAACATAAAGATCAAACTTATGGTCTTGGCAAGATTGGTTTTGCTAACTTGCCTTCCAAGAACGAACTTGGGGCACAGTGAATCATGGGATTGATCTCGTTTGGTGAGGATACAATCGATGTATCCTTGAAATCTGGGGCGGGGCAAGAAGGTCATCTGGGGATGTTTAACTTCCTCTGTACTTCTATTCTCAGTATTGGAACTGGTCATCATCACTTAAACAGGTGCACAAGAACACAGGTACGTTCAAGAACACATATTGAGAAACACCTCTAGTCAGGAATAAGGACTAAAAAAAAGGTTCCGGAACTGTCTCTGAGGAACCACAGTTGGACTGAGTTCCTGCAGTGGGAATGCGACAGAAATTCCTATTTCCTGAAAAAAGTTCTGGTTCCGGAAAAAAGTCACCGTGGTTTGGGACGGGGACACTGTTTGTTTCGCTTTCTCTTTCGTTTGAAGGAACTTTACCAGTTTAGGACTTGAGTCTTTTTCGGGAACTTCAACTACATTTTCAATAAGGGACAAAACATCAGTTAGTTCATAATGGTAATAGACAAACTTGGGTTCATTTCCAAAGTTTTAAATGACAGTCAAATATTGATGAAAAGAATTAGTCTCGCTCCATCTATTTCACATGAAATTAACGATCCCATTAAAATTATTGGTGCTTTTCCATTGGTATACAGGAAGCAAGCTGCACCCAGCCAGTACCGCGAAAGGACCACGCTTCAGTTTGCAGAAGGGTCGGCTCGGTATAGGTCTGGCAGGGCTGGAGAGCGACAAACGCTTGTTTACATGTTCACGTGATGTACGTTATGATTTATAATGTGCTCATTTCTGCTGGGACGTCTGTGAGAATCGCCGTGTTAGGTTAGCATTGAATGGCAGCGGAATTAGCATTATCATGCGAAAATCTGCATTACGGGCCCATTCCGTTCAACGTTTCTTCGGTACGTTTGTTAAGTGGGAGGCTGGAAATTCACAAATTCGGAATTATCAAGAATGCATAAATACATAGCGATGTGCAATACTACTAATATAGAATAATGCATTTAGGATGCGTCCTGTTTCCCTTCACATAACCCTTGCATATGGACGCATAACGGAAGGCACAAAGCGCCATATGTCTCACTCCCGTTACGTTTCAGCTAACAGGACTGGGTTTGACCGAATGACTAATTAAGTGTGATGGTGGGCAGTGACCTGGAGATCAACAGTTCTGGGAGGTGTAGAATGCACCTTTGGGCTTAGAGTGGATGTGTGAGTGAATGATGGTCTCTCTCTCTTTGTGGGGGGGGGGGGGCGGTGTTAACCTATGTGTCTTGGCATAAACACAATTGCTTGTGTCTGTTTCTGGTGGTATAGATAGAGTGTCAGTCTATGTTAAAAACTGTTTCGGTCTTTGTTGAAGGTTCTGTGTCTAGGGTTTTGGGTCTGTTTTGGGTCGAGGTGAACGGGGAAGCTCACCTCTCCCTGACTCAGGATGTTGTCGTTGAACACGTAATCCACCTTCCCGTTGGCGGAGATCTTCTCAGCCTGGAGCCAGAAGCGAACCCTGCCCTTCTCCAGGAGCTCCACGGCCAGGTCCGACTTCAGGGGGATAACTGCGGGGAAGGAGCTGTCATAAGCACCCCCAGCCCCAAGCCTATAGACAGCCATTTGCAGTTGGGGTGGGGGGGGAGGGGGATGAAGAGGGGAGGACAGGATGGAGAATGAGAAGCTGCACTCACTGGGAAACTTGTGTTCATGGCTAATCTGTAACAGCTCCTTCAAGCCTGAGAGGGAAGAGAACAGAGAACAGAACACCTGTCATTACTATTATCCTTATTGTCATTGGACAGTAGACGATCCAGTGGGACAATGTTCAAAGGTACAACTGCGAAACCCCCAACTCACCCTCCTCGGTCAAGGTGTAGCTGGCAGAGACACCATCTGTGTGTGTTACCATGCAGGAGTAGATGCCCAGGTCTTCCAGGTCTGGGGTGTTAAAGGTGACCTTTGACCTGCAAGGGGCACAAAGCACTCAAAGTTGGTCTTCCATTCATTTCTATGGGAAAAACCCTAATCCCAATCATGACACCCTTAACCCCTACCCTAACCATAAATAACCAACCCAAATACAAGACTTTTTGATTGCATTCACAGATTTTTATAAAACTGAGGTTATCCAAATGGAGACCTCAAAAGATGTCCCCAAAAGTAGGGAAGTTTCTGGTTTTACAATACTTTGCAGACAATTTGGTCCTCAAATGTGATCTATGCAAACCCCACCTCCTCTCCCCCCCCACACACACATACACACACACACACACACACACACACTTACCTTCCCCCCTTGGTCTCCATGTTTAGGCGAGCAAAGTCTTTGATTTCCTCATAATCTTTGGACCACACAAACTTTGAGTCCTGTGTCATCTCAGAGCACTCAAAGTTCATCGAGATCACGCCTTCATCATCCACTTCCACGACGATCTCCTGGGTGCCTGTGGTGGAAAAAATTACATAAATAAAAAAAAACAAATATTTTCCATTATGACTTTTTGGTGACTCCTGTGTGGACCACTGGTTTTCCGTCAGTGCAGTGTTCAGTTAGGTAAAAGGATATCACTGCCATACTGTTCTGGGTAATCCATTCATCCACAAACCTATCCATCCCTCCATCCATCCAAAAACATGTATGATAAGCTTGGCACCGAGCACTTTTCCAGTCCAAGATTGCAAGATTCTCACTCAGCTACTAGCTAAAAAAATTATTTGTCCCAACAGCAAATCCAACCATATTTTCAACTTTTTATCCAGTCCATCACAGGGCATGAAGCAGGGGGACACCCTGAATATCCCTGTGTCATGAATGTATATTACAGTCTCAATGGTAACCTTGTGCTCCCCACATCCCTCGCAGCATCACTCCTCTCGTCTGTGCAGCGGCTCGTGTCTCACATGTCACACCAGCCCTGGGGTATTTCAAGGTCAGCTGGCCCCCTGCTCATTTGACAGTCATGCTGTCCTCCCTTGTGTGCCTGGGTTACTGCCAGCTTTAAGGGTTCTGATTCTGTGCTATGAAGACTTACCTGAGCGCGTCTGGGCCAGGACGGGCTCCGTGGCCTGGGAGGCCTTGCCCACACCTGCCTTGTTCTGGGCACGCACCCGGAACATGTAGGACACCCCCTCCTTAAGCTCCTTGATCTGTGCACAAGGAAGGAGAGTCAGGCCAGGTATTCTGACTCCTGTCCATCACCTTCGCAGTCCCCGTCTATCTCCTCCGTCAGTCGATTTCCATAATAAGGCCCGTTGTTTCCATAACGAAGCTCTTCTGTCAGTCACTCCCATAAGCAGCTACGGTCCTGATCAGCCTGCTGAAACACCCTGGCACTCATTGACGGACATCTCACACTATTTATTCAAAAAGGGGATCTTTTTAACTTTCAAGATTTAAAATTTGAGTGGACACGCAGACGTCCAACCAGTTTCAGTACCAAGCCTTTTCTTACAGAAACAAAAACAGCCCCCCGAGTTCCTAACCCATTACACCCCCTGCTGGTAGACATGTGCACCTTCATGTATGTCTTGCTAGTGGCCTTCTCATTGACGCCTCTCCACGCCTCCTCGGGGGCCTCTGTCTCCTTGATGTCAATGTAGAAGCCGTTTACGGGGTCGCGACCCTGGTACACCGGCGGCCTCCACTGCAACACCAGGGAGTCCTTGCGCACCTCCGATAACCGGAGGTCATGGGGCGGTCCTGTGGTCAGGGGGCAGCGCCATTGGTAGAGCCAATCAGCAATCAGCTATCATCGTTGAACACAAATGGGCGAACAAGCTCCGGTCACATTATCAATGCTAGAGAGCTTGTATCGAGGTTATCAATTGGTCTTTAAAAGGCTCCTACACATGTAACCAGCCAGCTATCTGGTTGTACACGCCATACACCCTGTAATCTGCGCTCAGTAATTGGTGGGAAATCGTCACACCTGGAATGGCGATGGTCCACTCCTCACACCTGAACGTCTCGCTGGGTTTAGAGGGGTTTCCCACTCCCGCCATGTTGGCTGCACGCACCTGGAACTGGTACAGCTTGTTCTCCTTCAGGTCCGTCACCTGTAAACCGAGACGGAGCTGAAAGAGGTGTAGCAGCTAGTTGAGAGCTACAGCAGCAGGCCCTTGCACGTGGGCTACCAATCTTTGTGGGCTTTTTTTGGTTTTTGACACAGGAATGTTTCTCCTGTTTCCCTGTTGACAAGGTGCAGAATGAATAAAGATCAACGTGGAGCGGTGAGTCACCCTGTAGGCTCTGTCGCTGATGGACTTGATGTTCGCCTCGTGCCACCTGCCCGGCACTCCGGCCACTATCTCCCGGTAGTCCACGAAGTAGCCGGTGACTTCGGCCCCGCCGATGAAGGTCGGCTGCTTCCAGCCAAGTACCATGGAGTCCCGGACGCTCTCCAGCAAGCAGATGCCATATGGGGGCGCCGGGGATGCTGAGGTGAGGGAAAAACGCCAATTAGCATGTAGCAAGAAGCTACTCAACTGGCTGAGGGAGCTGAAGCGCTGCTTGACCATCTGTTGAAGGACAATCATCATCCGTCCACTCCCATCCATTTACCACAAACGCTGATCCAATGCAGAGTCCGATGCTATGAGCCTAGAGCCTAATATTCACATTTCATTCCCAAATAATGTCAATATTTGCCTTATAGAAATGTTATACAGGTAACCTTCGAGGTTCTTGACTACCCAAGGGAGAGTCTGGGGCAGCTGGTAGTCAACCTGAGTCACTAAACAGTGGCTGCCACACCAAAAGCTAATCATCCAACAAAACATAAGTAATCTGGTAGTACTCTTATGCTGAATTACCGCCTTCTGTTTCAGCCTGGTAACACCAATGCCCTCACTGCTGGGGCAGCTCCTGAGGAACTCTGGGAAATGTAATGGCGACAGTAAGGAATATCTGATGTCCACAGTGTGAGACTACATGCACACACACTCGAGTGCTCTGTCTCAGAGTGTGTGAACAGTGCTAACCGGGGTGTGGAACTCCTCTGGGTGAAGCTCTAATGAAACATCAGATAGACGCAAATGTTGGGCGGCTGGCCACTGGTGATCTGGCACCCCTCCATCTTCTCTCTGGGTGGAGCCAGTTCTGGGCTGCTGCGGGATGGAGAAGGAGTACTATGGGTGTACTTTGGGGTTAAGGCGTGTTAGCATTGGTAGGTGGTGCTCATCCAGACATCCTGTCTCCACCAGCGAAATTCAGAGGCGCAATGACTTCAGCCTGAAGCTTGTACTGAACTTCCTGTGGATGCTTTTTTATGTTTGAAATATTACCCCGTGTCTGCACATCACATCATAAATCACTCCTGCAGTATTCAGGAGGTTCATTTCTGAAACTTTATTTATAATACACTGGCAAACCCGCACGACAATCTGGGGTTGTCAGGAATAATGTTGACTGTTTTACGATTCATGTCAGCGCACTGTACTGTATATTTCTTACCTTAAATAAATCATTCTAGACCTTTGGGATCTTTAGGTTAAACCTGTCAATGTAAAGTCTTGAAGCTGCATGCATGGTTGTCACCGCACTTGTGCACAACTTGATGAGGTACCTCATCAAATGTTGGAAACCATGACACCAACTGTATAGTCATTGTTTAGGTATCAACATTTGGCACGAAAAACAGTAGTGTGGCCTTTTGTTTGCTGGTCCAACAGCTTGGAGATTAAGCTCATCTCCTTTGATTCGCTCTAAAGTGGCAGTGTTTGTATGGAATACCCTAGGTTTGGGGGCCCCCTGTTGGCCACAGACAGTCACTACACTTGGGGAGGGGGCAGTGACTTTGTGAATGGAGCCCCAGAAACAACAAACCCGCCCCTGGTGGCAGTCCTCACCCCCCAACCCCGGCAAATAGTCATAAAGCCTTGGTAACCAGGGCAAATATAGGAAGACGTAAGTCCATTGAAAATGTAATCAGCAAGTACACGGCCTTCCATTACGCAGTCCGTACAACTCTCCACATCTGGAAACTGCCCGTCCTTCAGATGAAGTGCTGAGAAAACAGTGCTAGAAACAAAGAAATAAATTTATGTGTCTTGCGAACGTGTTTAATGGCCAGTGGTGTTTTCACTGGGCCGGTGTGTGACTGCGGGTTACGAATCTGTCCAAAAATTTGCCGGTTTAAATTTTGTACTTGGCAGGGCAACGATATTACTGTTGGGCCCAAATGCATAGCCTTTAACCCAAAAAAGTGCTCCAGGGCTGGGTGCCAGAAAAACGGCTGATCCTGTGCTCAGACCCCAAGCTTCCCTATTTCTCATAGAAGGGTAAATTCCTGTCTATCCATACTTTTAGATGTGGCAGTTAAATCTGGGTGGTTTAAGCCAGTGACATAGCAGAGGTTGCTCTTGGCCACAGAACTCCACTCACACCAACTAATCTACCCACTGCTGGCATTTAGCTTTAGGAAGGGAGACTAAACTGGGATGAAACATTATTGTCCACTTTACAGTAAAGGACAATTATCATCAAAATGGAGAAAAAAAGATGAGGAAAAAGAGATGAGAAAAGGAAAAACAAAAATGAAAAAGGAATAAATGGCAAAAAATGGAAAACGTATCATTGAAAAAGATCATCCAGCTTACGTAAATCTCACCTGCTGGGTCATTGCTTGATTGCTCTTCCTTGGTCGTGGCTGAAGTGCCTACAGAGGACTTACGTGTCCACTGGGGCACTGCAAGCCCACTGAGCTCCAGGACCGCGGCCGCACTGCCGGTTTGGGCCTCCTTATGTGTCCACTGGGGCCCTGCCGGCCCACTGAGCTCCGGGACCGCGGCCGCACTGCCGGTTTGGGCCTCCTTACGTGTCCACTGGGGCCCTGCCGGCCCACTGAGCTCCAGGACCGCGGCCGCACTGCCGGTTTGGGCCTCCTTACGTGTCCACTGGGGCCCTGCCGGCTCACTGAGCTCCGGGACCGCGGCCGCACTGCCGGTTTGGGCCTCTTTACTTACTACAGGCCCTACTGACTGTGAGCTAGGAGCCCCGGCCGGGCCTGCAGACTCAGTGAGCTGTTTTAGCAGCGTGTCGGGGGGGTGCCAGGTGGCCGCATGCTGGCTAGTCTGGCGGGGCGTGTACACAGTTAATCCACCTGCGTCACCCCCATGAGGTACTCCGCCCCCTACAGGAGTTAGCAGGGAACAGCAGAAAGAGAGGCAAACTCATTTAGACAAGAGTCGAGGTTACAGCACACTGAAGTTGATCTTCATCTATTCATTTTTGGCCAGCATGAAAAAACTGAAGATGGTCATGCAGCACTTGGGTGGAGTAGCATGTGAGTTACTTAGTGACAGGGGACCTCCTAGGTCTGTGATAGTGCCAGTACTCTGGTAACGAGGTGCTAACGACAGGATCGAAATGGAAACAACTCATCAACTAGAAGACGAACACATGACGTCAGTTTGCATCATCGACTGGAATCAAAGCACTGGGAGAGTATTGGCTGTCTCCAACAATTTGGTCTCGGCTTCCCACAATGCCTTGCAGTAATATTTACATTTGATAGATCAGAAGGAGGTTTCGAGTTCCTTCTTTATTGACGTTGATGGGGAGTTGCTCCCCCGAATAAAGTCCCCTACCAAGAATGTGGGTGGTTAAATTCCCAGGTTTTTTGTTGTATTTTATTTTACTTTTTGGTTTAAAACTGATTCTATTTTTTGTGCTTTTTGTTATGCTTGTTTTAATTCCTTTCTTTCTAATGGTTGTAATGCACTTTGTAAACCCTGTGTAAACAGTACTATATAAATAAAGATGAATTAATTGATCGACTGAAACGCCTGAAAAGCAGAATATATTCAATAACATTACATCTGCGGCAGTCGTGTGAGGTGACGTCTCACAGTAGACTGGTATGTTCAAATCCTAAGTCAATATTACGGTTTACTCTTGAGGGTTGTTTTAAATAACTTTAATTAACAAATAGTATTAATATTAATTAATCTGTTTTAAAGGCTTCGATTAAAGTACCATGCCAGGTTCAGTAGTCAGTAATTTGTTAGACGGGTTCTTTCTGTAGTAAGGAATTACTTTAAAGTCCGTGCATCTACAAGGATGCACGTTAGCGATGCCATATTAATGAGGAGTTAGCGTCCCATAATAACAAGAAAAAGGTGAGAGAGAGATAATGGAAGGAGGACGGAGTACCTTTCAGACTGAGAGGTGGCCAAAAATATGCTCCACGGAGTGGTGGTGCTGAAAGGGTAGGGGTGTGACCATGCTGGGTCACATGACTCCAAACGAGCGGAAGTCTACGAGCTCTTCACGGAAGTGAAGGGGTGCGAGGCGAAAGAGTGCCGGAAGTGCTGGGTGTCGTGCCGTGCGATGGAGTGGTGGGCGAGATGGGTGACCGCAGTTTGGACTTGTTACTATGGTGCAGAATGACTTGGGGGGGGGGACTCGTGAGAGAATGAAATGATAAGGGGATACTGACGCGATGCGGAGCAGCGAACACGGAGTCGGTGAAGAGAAGGAAAGCAGCAGCAGAGTATGAGTGATTCAAGGACAAGCAACATCAAGATGGAGGCCAATTAACACATATAAAATACATTGAGTACTGACTGAGTACTCACTAATACTTGTTAAGTACAACAGTATTCGGTAATACTCACTAAATACAACATTAGACCTATTTTCGTGCAGCTGAAAATATCTCGACTCCCATGAAGTAAAAAACAATAGTCTACGTTGTCTTTTTTTCAATTATCTGTACCATTAAAGAACCCAAAGGGAAGTACATGGAAGTGAAAATAGCCGGCAATGAACATGATATCTGCATTTTAAATAGTAAAGTTCTTTCTGGATTAGAAGCCATACGGATGGCAGCATACCCCTCAACCTGCTGTCACGCTAATTCTGCGCGCCGCCTGCACTCACCGATGGCAGCTTTGACTTCGATGGCTTCAGATTCCTGTGAGAACCCGCTGAGCCCGGCGGCATTCAGAGCCCGCACCCTGAATGTATAGCTGTCTCCCGTGGTGAGGCCATGGCACACGAACCTGCGGGCGACCCACAGAAAAAGCTGTCAGCGAGATGGGAATCCCGGCTGTCCTCTGTCAGGAAAACGGTGCTATGGAAATAGTTGCTTAGCTTCCTGTCAGGGCTTTTATATGCTAACCCAGAGTTTCTCTACACAGTCCTCAGAGACCCCCAGACAGTCCACATTTTTTCTTCATCCCAACTCCCAACAAACCTGTACCAGTTATTCGGTATTCTAAGGAGCAAAAATTCTGTATGACCTATCTGGGGGTCTCACGTTTTGATTATTGTAACCCGCTTCTCTTAGGAATTAGTCAAACCTCGATTGCGCGTTTACAGCGGGTGCAGAATGCCACTGCACGTTTTTTAACTGGCACTAGGACGCGCAAGCACATTACACCAATTTTAGCCTTGCTTCACTGGCTTCCGGTCCAGTTTCGAATCCAGTTTAAAATTCTTTTATTTGTATTTAAGTGCCTTAGTGGCTGTGCCCCTCCTTATTTAACAGAACTGCTTCACCCGTATGCTCCATCTCGATCACTAAGATCTTAAAAAATATCATTTTTAAGATAATTTTTATTCTTTGGCTTTCGATCCAGTGTGGCGGTGACTGAGACTCATGGTTGATTATTCTTTTGCTTTTATTTGTTGTGTTTTATGTTTTTCTTTTGTTGTGTTTATATTTGTTTTATGATGTACAGCACTTTGGTCAGCCAAGTGGTTGTTTTTATAAGTGCTTTATAAATAAATTGCTTTGGTTTGGTTTGGTCTCTGAGGACTGTGCTTACTACTTCAATATTAGTTTAAATACTGGAACTCGTGGTCATAGGTGGAAATTAGCGGGAGAACATTTTAAAATGAATTTGAGGAAGCGCTTCATTACACAGCGTGTAGTTAGAGTATGGAATAGTCTTCCTGCTAGTGTAGTGGAAGCTAAAACCCTGGGTTCCTTTAAATCAGAGCTAGATAAGATTTTAACAACTCTGAGCTATTAGTTGAGTTCTCCCCAAATGAGCTTCATGGGCTGAATGTCCTCCTCTCGTTTGTAAATTCCTTATGTTCTAATATTCTAAAAAGGAGGCCTTGTTAACATTCAGGAATACTTAAGCCAGTCACACTCCAGACAGGGCATGGTGAGGTCAGCAGTGAGCCCACCCTCCTCAGCGTTCAGTATACCTGGTGCCTTTCACTGGCTTGTTGTTGCACGGCTCCCAAGCATCCTTGCCAGCCACCGTGGCCTCGATGTAGTAGCCCACCAGCTCCTTGGCATCCTTAGACGCCTCCCAGGAAACCACTACCGACGTGTCCGTGTTCCTTGTGGGCACCACGCGACCCGGAGACGAGGGGATGTCTGGAGGATTCAGGAATGTCAAATGCTCTCGCTGCCTCAGAACAGATGGGTTGACGGTTTAGAGATGAGGGGAGCAGTTTATTCCTCCCAAACACAATAACTGCATCCTGTCATGTGATGGGATAGTGTCATATGGCAAGAATAAATGTGATTCCTAGAAATCTCACAGCTTTTTAATATGCATAATCCTACTCACTGTCCCACTGGTTAGGAAGTAGCATCTGGTGGATGGACATAGACTTAACTATAAATTTCTTGGTTAAAGATTCAAAACAACGGGTAGTTTTCAGCCAGTCTTCTTGAAGAAACTCACCCAGCTTATCACCAACCACGGTGGCCTCGGTGGGTTCAGATGGCTCCCCGACTCCGGCCGAGTTGGAGCAGCGCACACGGAAGCGGTAGGACTTGCCCTCCGAGAGGTCAAAGAGGGCGAAGCGGGGAGACTTCACCGGGATATCAGTGTTGACCCTCTGCCAACTGTCTGTGCCAGCCACACACTGAAACATACGAAGTGGAGCAGTTTAAGCATGGAGCACGTGTGACTATGGTGAGCTAATGACAATATGTCATGACCACACCAAGAAAGATCAACAGGAAAACTTCCCAGACCCACAGACCTTGACAGGAGAACAGGCCACACCCACAAAGCTTGACAAAGGGACTGACCACACCCACAGACCTTGACAGGAGAACAGGCCACGCCCACAAAACTTGACAAAGGGACTGACCACACCCACAAAGCTCAGCAAAAGAACTGAATCAGTGGGTTTCTGCCTCCTCATACAGGCTTAACATCCCTTATTCTTTCCTCCATTACCCAGAATTACCATGAGATGTTACTCATTAATGGGACCATGAGAACAGATGGTCTCTTACCTTTTCCACATAGTACATTATGCCCTCATGCCCTCTCTGTCCAGGAGGCTTCCAGCTCAAGACCACGTAGTTCTTAGTAGCTTCAGTTACAACCAAATCCTGGGGTTTTCCTGGCACCACACCCTCTGAAGGGATAAAATTGGACCGTTCATATTGAGCTCACAGTCCTTCAGCATGGGATTTTATTCCTGATTCCACAATGTTTTTGCGTTAAACTCCTTACACACTATTTCTTAGATTGTATAAAGTGATGATGCTCAGCAGGATTAAGTAGCTAGTTGGTACTGAACCCCCAAAGGATTTTGTTCCATACATACTACAATTTTTACCATTTGTGGTTTTTCCCCCAACTTTCATAGTGCAGTTATGTTTGTCTGTGATGCTGTAATTCTTTTGATTATCTTGTTCCCAATGCTTCAATAAATAAATAAAGGTATTTAACTTGTGAAGTAGACTAAATATGATTGGTATTAACAGGCTTGTACTTCATACCTACGGGTTCTTCCTCTGTGACAATGATCTGTCCAGTCCAAGGAGCCGTGGTATGACCCTTCATACGGGCGCGGTCTGCAGGATCCATGGCGGCAATGGGTTCCGAGGCCCGGGACGGGTGGCTCATGCCCGACTTGTTGACGGCACGTACCCGGAAGACATAGGAGCGCCCCTCCACCAGGCCCGTCACAGGGAACCGGGCAAATTTTACGGGAGTGTCATTACACTGGATCCAGTGAGTGGTGCCCACCTCACATCTATGACGAACGAACAGACAGCATACGTTTCTTTTGAAGGGCTTCCATTCACGATCTTTGTGGGAGACCTTTCAACTTTTCACAACGTTGGAAATTCCTGTCCCTTCCTACCAGATACCAACCAATAGGAAGATCTCCCATCATCGTATTTTACAATTTCGTGCTCGGCCACAGGATGGCAAATCATTTATTACTCGCATCAATTAACTATAGCCTAGGAATGAACCAGCAGTCTTGCTTCATCAAGACTGTACCCTTAACCATCACGCCACCTGCTGCTCCATTGGCTTCAACCCATCTCCTTTCTGGTTTGACTTTGAACCCCGCAGATGCGACGTCTGGGGCTGACCTGTCTACGAAGTAGCCGAGGATGGGGCTCCCCCCGTCCACAGCCGGCTGCTTCCATGTCACAATGACGTAATCCTTGTTGGCATCCTGGCACAGCACGTCCAGGGGGGCTGTGGGGGCTCCTTGGAGCTCGGCATCCGCATCTAACACACACACACACACACACACACACACACGGGTGGGCGGGATTAAGACTCTAGTTGTAACCACACACCGTATTACAGTACAGGATGTTAGGTTCTCGTAGTGCTTTAAGGTAACACTAAACACAGAGTGACCTCTGTAGACAGAATTAGACACGGCCTCGCAGCCTGAGAGCGAAACCCGACCCCTCAACGACGTGGCAGCCAGACGACAATGAAACCAAGCCAAGTGTCAGTCAGGTCCATGTCATCCAAACCACAGCCTTCACAGCCATTTTTAACCTTCACACACAGGGTAATGAACCCAGCTGGGAGTGTTTGCTTTAACACTTCGATCGCGCCAAAAATGACGATGGCACCCAGCGGCTTTTGGAATATTACAGACTGTTGGTTCTGGATGCTTTGCCATTCATGACTTTAATGATAAGTGCAGAGTCTTGTGTCATTATAGTCCATCCACATTAGAAGGAAATGACTGCAATAGTCAGAGGATTCCAGGTTTAATTAACGGCGGCTATTAACCAGCTGGCAACACAAACTACGAAGTGATGGGTCAACGAATGACACAGTAGAAGCTGTTTCATTTAAATAAGTAGAATTATTGTTAATATGTTGAAACGACGACTCAGTCATCTCACCATCTCAGGGTTGACAGTGCAGGTCCTGCCCTGATCTCACCATCTCGGGGTTGACAGTGCAGGTCCTGCCCTGATCTCACCATCTCAGGGTTGACAGTGCAGGTCCTGCCCTGATCTCACCATCTCAGGGGTGACAGTGCAGGTCCTGCCCTGCCTGCTGTTATTCTTTTCAAGAATAATCCTATTCTCCTCTCACCGTTTAAAACCATTTCATGTCGACATCTGCAAACTGCCCATAATGCAACATAATGCTGTCTATGATCTCATTTGCCTTTACAGCAAAGTCATGAACATATTCACATGAATGCCTTTGCATTGTTAAAAGCAATGTTTTGTAACTTATACAGAATTTTCTATTAATAAAGCTCTATTTTTTTGTTTCCATCCAGAAAATTTTGTGACTATTTTTTATATGTAAAGCTATGGATTAAGCAGCAATACTTTACTAATTACAACACAACTAATGAAACTGGTAACAGGACAGAATGGCAATGGAAAGCCCATGACGGGCGGCATTACTGTCAGCTATCTCCTGACATGATTGGCTGCCGTCACCCAATGACAGGAAGCTACAGACCGAGAAGAACAGGGTGAACCGTCAGCTTCACTTCCTGTGTTGGCACCACGCCGGGGCTCTTCACCTCTGACAAACACGTAGGCGGAGTGGGTCTCGTAGCCAGACTTGGTGGAGACCCGCAGGGTGTACAGGCCCTCGTCCTCCTTGTTCAGGTGCGTGAGGGTCAGGGTGGCGCGGTTCCCGCTCCAGTGCATGTGCGCCCACTTGGACGGCTCCAGCAGGACGCCTGTGACCGCAAGGGGGTGACAGAGAGACCGACCTCGGTCACCCGGCCGCAAGCGCAAACATTGACCGGCATCCTCCGCGCAAAACAGGCGTATCCGTAAAAATGACTAGCACGTTCTGTACTTCATAAACTGTAGCATTAAAAATTGAACAATGGTAAGTCTGCGTCTAATGTTAAACCAAGCATTTATGTAGGTTTACAAAAACGTGTTAACAGGCAGCGTGATATTTTATCATGTGCTAAGTAAAAAATAACCCAAGACCAGGACCATGTGAAATCATTAGCAGTCCTTCCAACGTCTCTACTGCTGTGTCATTCTGTTTCGTCACGCCTGTCTTCACAGGAGGCGGGTGGATTTAAGGGCCCTGATGGGCTCTCCAGATGGCCGCCTCTCCACTTACCGTCCCGGTACCACTGCACTTCAGGCTGGTAGCGCTGGATTGTGGGATAGATGATGACGGTGCAGCCCAGGCTCATGGTCTCGCCCTCGCGGCCAAACGACACGTCGAACGTCTCCACGATATGCGTCTCGAAGGTTATGCCGTACTCAGAGCAGAAGCCGGCTGCGGTGGGGCGATGGGGGTGGTGATCAAGGATCAAGGAGAAAGGGAGAAGGGTTTTGATGCTGAATGGGGAAGTTTAACCCAACAGCGATGAGATTATTCATAGCCCTTGAGGAACGCCGGCGTGTGAGGGGCTCAGAGACAGGCCGGAGCAGTCAGTACGCATGTTATGATTCAGGCTCATCGTTCCTCAGCCGCACCAAAAGACTGCGGGAGTCGAAAAGTTCAGACAGACTTAAACTGCAGACACCTTAAGGTAGGAGAACTTTCCCGTTTATTAGGTCTGTTTGAACAGGGATTCCCCGCATGCGAAGGAAAAGAGCCTTTTCCGCGGGTGACGTTCCTACGCCAACGTCAACGTTTCTCATCGGCTCGCCTCTTTGTTCCTTGTTAGCTCCATTCTTATCTGTCTGGCTGCCTTGTCAAGGTTCCTGGAACTAAGTCCTTCAACCCTGTCCTTACATTCTTATCTGTCTGGCTGCCTTGTCAAGGTTCCTGGAACTAAGTCCTTCAACCCTGTCCTTACATTCTTATCTGT
>JAABNX020000104.1:271642-296781 GCA_015163995.2 Mormyrus lacerda | reverse complement strand
CAAGTCCATGTGATGGAAATTATTGCGTGTTTTTAGTTGACGTGCGATAGCCCGCTACTACAGAATAACCTAACTATATCTATACTTGCGATTGCATAACCTAGCTATGATTACACAACCTGGCCAACCTAGTTACTATATCATATACACAGGTGTGAAGATGAAGGAATTGTGTTTATTAAATTTTGTTGATATTATACTAAACGCTAAAATAATGGTCATAAATTTGACCATGTTGGGTGGGGTGCATTGGAGGGCCCTATGGAGTTTTTTGCCTACGGCCCCAAGTCTCCCTAGAATTGCAAATCTATCCATCCATCCATGTCCCAATTACTTTTCCTGTACGGGGCCATAGAGAGCTGTTACAGTATTTATGTGAATATGGCTGAATTTCATTCTGAATGTAATCAGTTGAACAGCTGTAAAAAACTTTGGTCTCCATTACAAGCCTTCACCTGTCTCATCTAAGTTTTGGTCCATATTTCAGCAACAGTACAATGGGCTCATCAATAAAATGAAGTGTGTGTCTAATTTTGCCAAAGTGAAATTCTAAAGGTGACTTGAGAGCTTGTGCCCTGCAGATTTTAGGTCTCAGCCCCAAGGGTACACATTGGATTCTGGACCGCAGCATTGTAGATGAAATATAAACTTTATTAAAAGTTGAAATGAAGAATCTGCAGAAATCCACCAAAAATCCTGCAGTGAGTTGTCATTCTATACAGTTTTACTATGATATTTCAGAGTTTCAAAGTGAAAACGTCAAACTCAAGTTTTATTGTCAATTCTGCCGTATGTTGAGGACACACAGAGGATTGAAATTATGCAAAAATAAAATTATATACTCTGTGCAAAAGACATAAGGCAATGCAAATATGGTAGATTCCGAGTGCAAATGCAGACAGCAGCAGCAAACAAAGATTTAAAAATGCAGATTTGTTTAAAAAGCAGGGCGGTATCTTAATTTTTTCCGCAGCTGTAAGTAAAGTGTCTAGCGCTGGGTATGGGTGGGTGCCCAGATTTTTCGGGGGCAGTGGGGAATGGGGGGGTAGAGAGGGGAAAGTGTTCAGCAACCTGACAATTTGGTGGAAGTAACTATTCCTCAGTCTGGTGGACCAGGCGTAGAGGCTCAGGTACCTTCTCCCAGATGGCAGGAGACTGACAAGGTTATAAGAGAGGTGGGTGTGGTCTCCCAGAATGCTGACTGCTTTGCGGGCCGGGCGGGTTTAAGAGGGGTGGGTGTGGTCTCCCAGAATGCTGACTGCTTTGCGGGCCGGGCGGGTTTAAGAGGCACTAGCCCTCCAGTTTGCAGAGAAAGTAGAGGTGTTGTAAGGCTCTCTTTGCCAGTGATGTGGTGTTCTTTGACCAAGAGAGGTCCTATGTGATGTGGTGTTCTTTGACCAAGAGAGGTCCTATGTGATGTACACCCCGAAGAATCTGGTGCTGCTCACCCTTTCCCACAATAGTACCATTTATGCTCAGTGGGGGGAGGGGGGCGTTGGCTGTGCGATCTCCTGAAATCGACGACGATCTCTTTTGTTTTGTTCACGTTCGTCCACATGGCCACGTGGTTCACATCATTCCTGTAGTTGGTCTCATCGTTGTCGCTGAGACCTACCGCTGCAGTGTCGTCAGCAGCGTTACTTTAAGGTAACGTGACCTGTTGGCTGGATACGATACGAACCCACACAGGAAGGCTGTTGAGATGTGTGACACTGAACTTCAAAGCAGACTCTTTTGTCAATCAGAAGATTTAATCTGGTCCTGCAATCTCGTTAATCCGGCGATAAGACCCCCTCCCCCATCGCTACCCAGCCGCCAATCAGTCTGTCTATGAAGTGCATTTTCTGTGAAAAGGGACTGGTTACAGAACAAGGACCCATGCTGCCCGTCGAGACGGAATGTGAGAACACGACAGGATAATGACTTCATCTCATCACACCGTGGGATATATTAGAGTCAGCGTCAGATGTCACTGAATTCTATTTTAACCTGTATCATGGCCCAGCCACCCATATGTCTCTGGGAGCTTAACCCACCTGTCACCCCCCCATTCACCTGCACATCCACTAAATCATTGTCAAGCCACCTCTGTTTCTGGCATCAGTCAAGGCTTTTGAAGAACCAGTAGCAGGAAAGACAGCAGCTCACCGGTAGGGTGGGGCTTGGCCTGGATGTCACCATGGCAACATTTATTCCAAAATAGGAGGTTTCAATGCGGACTGAAACTGGAGTGACCTTCAGGCTTTGCACTTGTGACAAAGACCACATCAGCTGCCTTCTAATTAATAATGATGGTCCAGCCTTTATAGAGAGAGAAGGCAATTTCCAAGCTTTGGAATCTTTCAAATTTTAATTAATTTTTATGTAGTGCCCCAAGGCACTTGACAAGAGTGTGTATGGCTAATCCATTATCACATTGTTTATACAAAATTGTGTATGTGAGCCAGGGGAAAAGGTAAGACAGAATGGCAGAAGACAGTGGGCGAGGGGAATCAAAAACTCCCCAGTAGAAAAGAAAAAATACCTCTATGGGTCCAAGGTCTACTGACTGTTATTCTGAGACAAAACTCTAACTTGTCAAATTTGCAAAAACTATCCACCTTTTGAAAAAAGCAAACAAAATGTACCAAAATACGTGTAATTTATTATCCCTAAATGTTAGAGCTACAGCGGAATATTTTGAACACTTGTGATTCGCAGTTTTTTATTTGCGTAAAGTGCGGCGCAGGGAGGCAGGATAAATTTGGTTAAGTAACATGACTTAACTTGGGGTTTGGACGTCATAGGAGTGCACAACATTAGTCGCACGTCTGAGCTTCACGTTGTGTGTAGTGTGTGGAAAGAAGATGGGTCGTGTGTTTGTATATTCATGGGGGGCTGGGGCACGAAGGATGGAATCCTAAGTATGGGGAAGACGATCGTGGCAGAGGTCTTATTATAGTAACAATGCGAATATCTTTCCGTTACATACGTTTTTGTTTTCCTTTTTAAATAAACCTTGATCAGTGGTGACAGTGTGTGGCATTTGAGTTATGTTGCTTATGCTGTTTCATAGTTTCATATCATGTTATAGATTAAGGAATCTGGACGTTTGTGTTTCATAAACTTTTTACACTGGTTAAACGGTAAATTATGATGGATTATGACCTTTTATTTTGTAAAATATATGGTTGACATTATTACTTTTGACTCTTTACATTTTGTTCAGTTAATAATGAGAATGCCGTTCCTTAACAAACGCCATTGGAATGCAATGAGGACGCATTTATGCGTGGTTTCTACGTCACTCGCTTGCCCTCTAGTGGCTACAGAGACAAAGACCGCCACCAACGCAGACGGAGTGCATGCTGATTATGCCACAACAATAAAACTCCATAATCAAAAGTGCTGCGTATTATTTTATTTTTACATTATGTCATTTTGTGGCAAAAAAACAGGGCCCGGTTAATAACAAAAGCCTGGTTTCAAATAACATTAAGTAAAGTGTCTAGCGTGCAGCACTGTACAACCCCCCCCAAAAACAAAAGTCACTACGGCTAATGATGGGACCCATTCCAGGCCGGCCTGGACACATGGCAGGAGTCACCGTTGATGGGATGTGTTATCTACAATATGTTGTCTAAGACCCGCTGGACGGCTGTTCTTTCAGAATGAATATAAACTTTTGTGCCCTCTACAGGCAAATTAGGGATCTGCAGGTTGACCTGGTGATTACAGTACATGGAGCTAACTAGAAATACAAGTATTAAATAAAATACTATCATAAAATGTTTAGGTTTAAAAGGTGGATTGAAGAGGTTAATTTTCACACTATGTATATTATTCACTATTTATTATATTTTAGATGTGCTACTACAGATTGTGTGCATTGTACAATTTTACCAATTTTCTACTAGACCCCATCCACGCATTTTTATGGGGATGATACCATTATCTTTCATTTCCGGGGTGGCGAAAATTAATATGGTGTTTTTGTTCTGCCCCCATTCCCCCCGTAAACATGCATTTGTCCGTCTCCACACTCTCCTTATCATCCATCACCGTTTCATCCCTATTAATATCTCCGGCATCAGAGATCATTTAGCCACATCTGCGGGAGAAACACACCATCACCACTTACTGTTTCCCACTTACATTTAATTAAATCCCAGGGAACCTGTTGGGGGTAATGGACGAGGAAAGGATCATCCTGTATTCAGGACAAAAATCCACGAATAATCAAGTTTGCACTTCTATATCAGTGAGGTGACCTATCGTACTTTTGGTCCAGCTTCAGTAAATATCTAAATATATAAATAGCAGCTTTCAAAAAGCACGTAAATAACTTCGAGTAAAACCAGTGGCTAAGTATGCCATACTAAAACAGCGATACCTCTGTGACATTGGTGTTTATGTTGACGCACATTATTATATTACATATTATTCTATCATGTTACCCTTGCATGACATAAACCCCTCCCCCCAGCCATCCCAGACATACGGGCAGGGGAAATGTAAAGTGCCTTGAGCAATGTAATGTTGGGAAATGTGCTATACAGATTGGATTAATGTACAGCAACAAAAATGGAATGATCATACTTTATCCCAGTGGGGGAATTCTCTTTTTTGCCTACCTCATCCATTGCCCCTTATATCCCTATTCTTCTGTCAGCACAAGTGGACCGAATGACCATACCGCCGCTGAATACCTCAAGGGTCACGTGATGGTTTAATGGGTAGCGATGCTCCCTCATGCGTCCATGTTTGGGCCAACATCGTTGGAATTTTAATAGCACTCTCGTAACATTTGCACTATCAACCATTTCAAAACAGATGGTAAAAAAGTCAAGCGATGTCCTCTTCGACTGACATTTACATGTGTTGTTACTTAACAGAATAAAAACAGCCTACTTGTGAATGGTAACTTATCTGACACATGAATTCAGGAATACACTAAATAAGTCCCAGCTATTTCTCCAAACACGAATTACTGTGAAGACAAAAGCCCACAGGTGCAGCTCTATTTGAAATAACACGCACGTATCTCTTTCCATAAACCAGGACAGTTTGAATAAACGTCCCACGAGCAGTAAGTGACTGCCGCCATAGATATGCCGAATATTCCCCGCAGGGCTTAGGAGGATACCCAAACTCGCCCTCCATGCAAGCATCCCTGGAAGTGGTAACACACAGGGGGGCTGCTGCAGACCGGTTTAGGGCGTGAGTCATGCCTTCCGCTCTGGCCCCTTCTTTCAGACTTCCAGGGCAACACTCCATCTTCTTCCAAAGGTTACCAACTGTTTTCTCTCGCCCCCAGGGTGTTCTGTTCCCATGCACACCGTCTAATTTTACACCCAGTGTACGTTCAGTGACCCCTCATGTGGCACATTTCGCGTTAAAAACAAAGAGGGCGATACAAAATTAGTAGTTTTCCCGCTAGTCCTTAACATTAACTTGTTAGCACAATTAGTTAATAACAGCAACACAGTTTTAGTCGCATCAGCCGTGTTCGTAGTACGGTGGAATCATAATATCATTGGCGTTACTAATGACTTCAGTATGCGCAAAACCAACCCCACTCAGACCGGAAGTCGTCGCATCTCTTCCCTAAAAGGACATTTCTACACTATCAACGTTGCCAATGTGGAATGTGCCGGAAGATACCAAGTCGGAAAAATAGTTTTACTAAAACTCGAGCTAAATTTTAAAATCGCGAAACCTGAAACACTACAAGTATTATTCAAAAACATTAAAGCGTCTTTGGCGTGTAAACTAAAGCTTGACAAGTATAATTGTATGTAATACTTTTTACGCCCCCCTCAATGCAGAGGGTGGTTCGGCCTTGGCTTCCTGTGCGGAACTGCTCTGACTATCAGGAAGTTAGGGCGGTGGTGTACAAGCAGCGCGGAGTTCCTCTCAGTTTATTGTCGTGTTCATCAGGTATGGCTTGGTTTTCCTCGTTCGTTTTTAGTTCTTTATTAAAAATAGAGGTATGTGGTGGGTTTTGGTGCACGATCGCTTTGGATTTGGTACTGGAGCTGCGTTTTCGTGCTGTGCCCTGCGGTTATGGAGCGATGGCCGAGCCGTAGTCATTAGGGCCGGGCAGGCCCAGGGGTAGTGTAGGGGGGTTTCTGTTATGGTTACAAAACTATCCGTTTTAACAGGTCCTTTCGCTTAGATTGTAGGTTTTCTCTTGATCAGAAAAGCTGGCCAGTGATAATGCTCTGAAATCTCGGCCTGCGAGTTTAGCCCTGCAGTGAATAGGCTTCTCGTCGGTGTTGGTAGGTGTGGTACTGACGTACTTGGAATTATTTGTAAAGGTCGGTATTCCTTTATGTATCTTGGAATTGCTTTTGTTGTTTCTATAGACTGGGCAGTTTGCATTCTCCTGTCTTTGCTACCGATCTGAAGAGGTTTTTTAAAACGTTCATATTCCGTTGTTTCACGGTCGGTTTGATCTAACATCTTAATGTTAACTTCAACATCTTTTAAACCTTCTTTGCCTGCAAATGAAATCAAAACTGTCAATTTTTATGCATGCAGAAATGCATTCACCCACCCATTTTTCATCCACTTATCCTAGTCAGGGTTCAATTACATTTTTTTATATAGCACCTTTCACAACAGAGTCATCCCAAGGCGCTTTACCTGGGTGTGTTGTAATACATTCCTACATTATTTATAGTACGCCAAGCAAGGTTGTGAGGAACCTTTAATCATTTGCTGACCGTCAGTCAGTCTGGATTACAGTAGTAGTCTTTGTCTGGTACCAATGTGGGGGGAAATTGGGTTGTTAGTTAAAATTAAACCAGTAGATAATGCATCACTAGGTTAAAAAAGAGCAGCATGTACTGTTTTCTTGAGGTGGTGTCAATGCAGTGATGGAATGCCATTGATAGGCTATCTGCTTCTTGTCTATTGATCACTCTTATCTTTCTGTTCTGTGTCGACAGCTTTCGTGTATTTGTCTTGAGTTTTTTGGTGACTTCTTGCTGCAATGGCTACCGTTTGGTAAGACAGCTACTACTGTGCTGTGACTGGATTCCGAGCCTCTGGTTTACGTTGATCAACCCTACACGGAATATAATTTTATTTATGGCTCTCGATAAAACCAGATGCTATGTGTCATGGTTATGGTTGTCTCCCTGACTACAGGAGATGGCCAGCTGCACGCAACAGTATTAATGGTGACGAATAAAAAAGAGAGATTCTGCGGAGTCATAAACGAAAGATGCTGCTGTTATTTCGTAGGCGCATTTTGGTCGTATCGTGTCAGCCATAAAACGCGGCTGATCAGCTGTTCGCGTAAAATCCCGCGGCGTGAATCCTCAGCTCTCGGTTTAGCCCATTTTATCATCTGTAGCGTTCTTCCCATTTCTCTAACTGCCTACAGAGGATGTAGCGAGAACTAGGGCAGCGCCGTCGCCTTTAATAGCGAGTGACATGCTTTTGGAGGTCTTCCCGCAGCGTTATCCAAGCCAGGACTAGTCGAGTCTTGCTGCTCACGCACTATTTTTGATCATCACGTGACCCAGTCTATCTGGATTAATGATTTTGGCTGCAGGAGGGAGGTTGTTGATGGCCTGTTCGTTAGGATTGTGATTCTGCCTGGTATTCAGAAATCAGGCTTGAGATTCCTTAAAAGAATCCAATGAACAAATGTTAATTTGACACCAGCAACACCCAGTTTAAGTTTCCCACCCCTTGTTATTAGCGTGTGGAGACATGTTACCCATTAGCCAGGTGGTACTCTGGCTCCAGACATTCTTCAGAGCTTTTAGATGCAATAGTATTTTTTTTTTAGTGAGAAATCAAAGGTAAAGTAAAACAGATGTCGTCCCTCATAATCTTAATGGTTTGTTTATTGTGCTCATTAAGGTAAAGAAAAAAACAAAAAAACAGCCAAAATGTCGAGCAAAAAAGCCAAGGGGAAGACCACCAAGAAGAGACCCCAGCGTGCCACCTCCAATGTCTTCGCCATGTTCGACCAGTCCCAGATCCAGGAGTTCAAGGAGGCCTTCAACATGATCGACCAGAACCGGGACGGCTTCGTTGACAAGGAGGATCTGCATGACATGCTGGCTTCGTTGGGTAGGTCTGCGTGACTGACTGCGGAGATTCTGAGGTCAGGATATGCTGGTCAGCATTCAAAACTCATTATCGCTTCAAGGAACTGTCGACCCAGTCGTGCCCTGGGGGTGTTTTTTTTGCATGTGAACTGGAGAAGAACCATAAATCTTGAACTTTAATGATTTGGGGCAGTCCTAGCCAACCCCCCCCCATTGTGAGAGGCGACTTCACATGACACAAGCACAAGCAAGTACAAAACTGCTAAATGTCAAAGCTGGTTTCCATCAACATGCCTTCCGCTCCCTGTGGGTTGGGGCGGTGGCTTTGTGAACCAGCTTTTCTCATTTCAGCCTGATGAAGATGCTTCGCCTCTTCAGAGTACAGAAAGCTGGACTTTGGATTGGTTCCTCTGAGGAATTCGTAGACTGGGTGTTTTGGGTCATGCAGGGTCACGTGTTGTGAAATTGTTTATGTTTCCATTATTGGATAAATTTGCATTAACCAGTCGCACGATTTCTGTATAAGAAGAGCCTGTATAAGAGTCACCCGTAACTAGATCCTCGGAGAGTCCTTTGGATACATTTAAATACCGGCTTTTAAAATCATCTTTTCCACATCCCTTCCAGGAAAGAACCCTACAGATGAGTACCTGGAGGCCATGATGAACGAGGCCCCCGGCCCCATTAACTTCACAATGTTCCTCACCATGTTTGGTGAGAAGCTCAACGGCACCGACCCCGAGGATGTCATCAGGAACGCATTTGCTTGCTTCGACGAGGAGGGGACGGGTGAGCGCCCCAGAACATGTGGCCGTAAACCCATATTTGGAGTATTGAGCAATTCATAGCAAAATACAGTTTGTTTTGCAAGTTATTTACATTAGAATACATGGGCTTTATTGATGCTAGGGGAACATTCTGGTGCATAGATCATACTAACATAACAAAATGGATCGACCAGAGATTGTACACATTCTGCGAACAAATTAAAAGTGCATAGTACACAAACAGATTATAAAAGATTAAGGAAATTGTCAAAATCTGAAATGAATCTACATTGAGGTACTTCCTAAGGAAGAAAAACGCGTAATGCTTTTTGATCCTGGTTCTGAGCGACACATTACAGACTGACATTTGACCGGAACAACGTGCAAGATGGAGAGAAGCTCGCATCGTAGCTTATAAACGCCCCTTGAGTTCTGTTTTCATTGGGATGAATATTGTGCCCTTGGTCACTTTTAAAATGAAGTATATTGAGAAACTGGCAGTGTTTTAGAATCAGTGATGATCCGACTGAGGCCAGTGGAAACGCTCGTCGGCGCGGCTGGCAACTGGTGAATACACCGCGACAATAGACAGTTAGCAGTTAGCGCGTAACACAGACAGGAAAAAATACCAGGCACAAAATGCACGGTGTGAAAGAGTAAATGCACAGCATGTGATGATTTGTGCAAATTCAAGCAGTGGAAAGCAGAAAGCTGAAAGGCACAATGTGGACAACATGCATGTATACATATGGTACATAACAGACATCACATGCAAAGTGCATTTATAATGTGCAGACATATTGTTTGGGTCTGCGCTGATAAGATAAACTCTATCAGAATGAATAAAGTTTTATGTCAGGGCATAATGCGTATTGTGTAGATTAAACAACAGTCCAGAAAGTTGTTGGAGGAAATGGCGGCGATGCTTGCCTGTAGCAAATGTCTCAAAAACTTGCCCTGAAGTGGGGGCTGTGATCGATCAGTCGGTGACATTGAGAGTCTTTCATTCGGTAGGTTTCATCCAGGAGGATTACCTGCGGGAGCTTCTCACGACCATGGGCGACCGCTTCACGGAGGAGGAGGTGGATGAGCTCTTCCGCGAGGCGCCGATTGACAAGAAGAGCAACTTCAACTACGTGGAGTTCACCCGCATCCTTAAGCACGGGGCCAAAGACAAGGATGACTAGATGGTTCCCCCCCCCCCACCCCCCTGGATACCTGGAGACCTCCTCGCTCAACTTGTGCACCGCGTCCTGTCTTTTTAACAAGTTAGATCGTTCTGTTGACTGCCTTAGCAATAAAGCCAGACTGCATATACCAGACGGCGCAACCTTTTTATTTTTACCAGATATCTGAACTTCAGAAATCAGTCGTAGCAGATGTGCTCATCTGTCATAAATATCTGACTTGACCCCGCAGAAGGTCGTATGTATCCCTGTGGCGTGAAAAATCGCTGTTTAAAAACGTAAAACCAACAGGAAATTCATCCACGAAACACCCTTGTTAATTTAAAGGTCTGACTTAGCTGGATTTTTACATTTTGTAAGCTGATACTTTTGAAATAAAGTTCTCTATCAACTTGTTTTTTGCGTTTTTGTCTGAACATCTCTTGTGATGTAGGGAGTTAACAGCCCTGCGGGTAAGCTTTGCTAGAAAACTGCCCATAACCGATGGTATTGTTCTTCAAACCCCCGTGAAATGCTGTTATGAAGACCACATTTGTGACTATAAACATGTACTATCAAGTTGTCAAAAGGAAAATCCCCAACTGCTGTATTTTTGGTAATGAGTTTAAGCTTAAACTTTGGCGTCAATCATTTTTTATTCTTTTTTTGTGTCTCCATGTAATAGAGAAGTAACTTGTGTGTGTGCAACCATGATGTGGAAAATTAAACGATATCTGCATCAATATTTTCGTATAAAATCATTCCGGCGCAACAGAAGGACAAAACATGCTGACTACGTTTCAATTCTCTCTAAACAGTCCAACAAAACGGACACTGTTAATTATGGGGCGAAATGCTATTAGAGTGACCACACGTCATTTTTGCAGGACCTGTCCGCTTTTGTTTGGGACCTAAAAAATGCTGAAATGTCAGGGATTTCACTTTTTCACGCTGACATTGCTCCCTACAGTAGGAATATTTTCTGTACGCATATTTTTGTTGCTTTTAAACTTCCCCCAGTATCTTGTTTGCAGTGCAAAATACGTACGGTCACCTTATCTACGTAAAGTTGCTAATCATGCTTGCCCCTCTATGGAAAACCAGTTTATGCAGATATAACCCCACTGTGTGTTTTTTTAACATAACTGTTAAAAAATCCAGCTGCACAACATGCCTATGCTTGGATAGTTATATCAGTCTTGTGTTGCGGTATCTTGCTATATGTGTTCCTTGTGTTGGAATATATCTACTATACATACGTTTAGGAATATATCTATTCTACGTAACACCTATAACCTCTGTAAATACGCCCCTCGTTACGCACTCACGCCCCCTGTGCGTCATCACGCTCCCGGAAGTGAAACCGCGGTTGTCATCGGGAGCTGTGGAGCCATGCCGGATCCGTAACATGCTAGTCAGCTTTCGGAAAGGTAGGATAAAGGTTTTTACTTGAACTGTGGACATGTTATCTGAATAAGTATATTAGGAAGACAAAAAAGGCACTAAGCAAAATATTCGGCTGTTTCAGCCAGTCTGTAATTAACATACTAGTCAAATACCTAGTAGTGGCATTAATTTTCCAAGGGCAAATCGGACCGGTTTGTTTTTATCCATCCCTAAAACCTTTAAGGTTCGCTTCTTACCTGAAACCCAAGCAACACAATAAGCATGCCGTGACTGAAACATATTTATCGAATTATTTAGAAGCCTAGAAGACGTGAAATTTTGAAGACATGTGCTTGAGCGGGTCTGTGCTGTCTCCCGTTTTGTAAATTGTAGGCTCCCAGTCCAGGTGAGCTTCTCAGCTGCGTCATGGCTTTAAAGTTGATTCGGGCTGTGACGAGGAGTCTGGTGTCGGGGAGTCAAGGTCTTCATGGTTTTCACGGGGCAGCATCGTTCTCCCGGAGTCCCATCGAGCCCTGCATGCAAACCGCATGCTTCACTTGTCCCCAGACTGTCTGGAAGAGGAGGGTCTGTCACCCTGTCCCTTTTGACAGTGGGAGAGCACACCTTTCCACCGTGATCAGGGACCCAGTGACGCTCAGCTTCGGGTCCGTGTGTCTCCATGGCGACTCCATGCCTCGGTTCCTACTCACGCAGCTGCACCGGCCCGCTGCGGAAGACGAGCAGGCTTTTTCAGACAGGCTCGGGGACTGCAGCTCCTCAAAGCAGGTCCTGCGTCTCCTGCAGTCAGCGGAGGTGATGTCGGACACCATGGCGGCCGCGGCCTTGCACCGCATCGCGGACCTGGAGCTGGAGGAGGGCGGCCTAAAGGACGCGGAGGTACTTCAGACTGACGTGGTCCGGGCTCTCTGCTTCCAGCTGGAGCATGAGTCCCGGAGGCTCACGGAAGCCGGGCTGGTGTCCGCCTTGCTTGCCTGCACGCGCCTTTGCGTGGACCCCTGGAGCACGCTGGTGGTGCGACTGGTGTCTGAGAGCCAGGAGCGGCTTGACCGGAACAGGTTTTCTGTGGCACAGCTGTGTAGCCTCGGAGAAGCACTGTTGGCTCTGGAAGGGCCTGGATGTGGGATGCTACAGCAGGCAATGGATCAGGTGCGACTTGGATCCCCAGCGAACTGGAGCCTGAATGAGCTAGCTGCCGTCTATGGCTTGCTCCAGGCCGGAGCAGGAGAAGGTGGCCGCTACCAGGAACTCTTGAACACCATGAACACCCACGCCGTGTCTATCGCTAACCGGCTTGGCCCGGCTGCCATCAGCCGGGTCTTGATTGCCCTGGTGGCGCTGAATCAGACACAGGCCATGCCACTGGTGATCAGCCTTAACAAGCACTCGGTGCGGCACATGGCCAGCTTCTCGGACAGCGAGCTGGCAGCGGTATTGGCGGCCCTCATGCACTTTGGCCATAGCGATCGCTTCTTCGTGGAGGCGCTGGAGAGGCGCGTCACGGCGACGGCCTTTGAGTCACATCCGGAGACCGTCTCGAAGGTGATGCAGTACCTCGCCCGCCGGAACGTCCTCTCGCCGGCCATCTTCGACGTGGTCGCCGAAAGCTTCGTGTACCGCGCCGATAGCTACAGCACCAGCCAGGTTGCCCGGCAGATCATGCCCTTCGGGAAGTTGGCGTACCTCCCACCCAATGCGGGCATCCTCTTCCGGAAGGTGGAGGCCATCTTGCACTCACGCTTCTCGCAGTTCCAGCCCCGCACGGTGCTCAACCTCCTGCACGCGTGCACCTTGGTTGAGAGGTTCCCCCTTAACTTCGTGGCCAAGGTTTTCAACCCCTATTTCCTCCAACAGCTTCAAGGTAAAGTCTTCCTCAGCGGCTCACCGCACTGTCTGTTGGCTGGGTGCTATGACTTACAGGCTGGTAGAAATGTAAAATTAGCCCAGGTTAGATTTGATAAGTCAGAAGATTGTATAGTTCCCGGAGGAACCTTCCTGAGGGATTAATGAAGTTGGTCTGGTCTGGTCTAGTGTGTCTGGTTTTACACTGTTTTTTCATTATCTTTAATAATTTTGGAGATATGAGTATTGAGGTGCCCCCTGATCTCATCTTCATTTCCCAGGTTTTGGTATCTCCTGAATCTTTTTCAAGCTTTATTTTGGTATCTAGTTTACTGTGTTTGTTTTTTTTTTAAAGCATCTATGAGAAAACGGAGTGTGAAATTGACCGATTATATATATATTAGATGAAGAATGCTGAAAATTCATTGCATTTCCATGATTTCACTGCAATTTTTGGGCAAAATGACAAGTCATGGATTAACAAAAAGAGCAAGGATCATATTTTACTTTTCTGAATAAATGATTTAAATGTGATATTTCTGTACAGAGAAATGGTAAGTTGAATCTGAAGTGTTTTGTGCCGGTTTTTACACTTCCCTCCAGTCAGTGCACTTACACGCCTGCCGACTGGTACAAAGTTTGGAGGTAACCTCTGTGTTTTACCTGCCCATTTGTTCCGATGTGTTTCAGAACAAGGCACAGGAATAGATAGGATGATACTGTCACAGCTGACGCAGCTCTACATGACCGTTAAGCTGGAGTGTCCATTCTACGAGGTCAGCGCCTCCTTCATCAGAAGCCCATTTTCTGGCTGTTATGAGCCGTTTCCACTCTTACCTGGCATCTTCCCTGCTGGGACTCTCTTTTCTTTGCTGATGCGCCCGACCGTTGAATCGTAGGGACCGAGCCTTCATCGGAAGTACCGTGTGAAGTCCTTCCTCGTGCCCGGCCGGTCCCTGGAGACTCCCGTGGAGGGACACCTCTACAGCTCGGTCAAAGCCGGCCTGATCGACCTGCTGGGGGCTCGGGCCTACTTTGCGTCCCGCGTCCTGACGCCATACTGCTACACATTGGGTGAGATGCTCCACTTTCAGACTTTGAAGTCCCCTGTATAGATTAGCGAATGATTGGCGAGGTCTCAGAACTAAACCAAACTCGATTTTCGTACCGGGTTTTGGGGAGTGTTTATAAGCTGCTATGAGGAAATTGAGGGTGAAGTAGATCAATATTTTACATGAATAATGCTGAATAATTCAGCTCGTTGATGTATGTCTGAGGATGACTGTGGTGTGAATAAATCAGTGTTTTCCTGGTACAGATGTGGAGATAAAGCTTGATGAGGAAGGATACGTCTTGCCAGCCAGCAATCTTGAGGACGTCTATAAGAAGTATGAACCTTTGCAATTTCTCTTATGAATTGTTGAATTGTCTTGTGAAAAACTTTAACACTACTGTCATGGCATTGTTTTTCTAAGTAAAATTCTAAGATCTTTTGCGCTCGATATAACTTGTCAGAATATTATCCGCTGATCATTTTTCGGGAGAACATCTCGAGTCAAACTCATTTGACGTCCAGTATATGATTCCTAGGAGAGACTCAAGAGTTGTATGTTCTCGTCGTTGATCTGCAGGATAGCTGTGTGCATTGATGGTCCGAAGCGCTTCACCACAAACACGAGGAGGCTGCTTGGCAAAGAGGCCATTAAACAGAGGCACCTGAGGCTTCTGGGATATGAAGTTGTACAGGTAGGCAGTGGGACCTTAATGGGAATACAGAATTATTAAGGTGACAGTCCGGCTCTGGGGCTTAAATGATCAGATGCCACTGGTTCTAAATGCACGTGTTGAAATTTTATTGCTACTGCGTGCCGCGGAGCCCGATAGCTATGTCTCCTAGCCAGGGAATTCATGGGACGGTGCCGCCCTGTCCGAAAGGCGGTCAGTGCATTAGCTTTTGAACGCTTTAGCATTTATGTATACCCAGATATTTTTTGCGGGTCTTTCTTTGCAGGTTCCATTCTATGAGTTTGAGAAGCTGACCGGCAGGGCAGAGGTGGTGGAATTCCTGCATAAAAAAATCTTCCCTCACAGCTACAGGCTGAACTGGTGATGGGGAGTGAATGGGGGGTAAATACACCAAATAGAAGAGGATGAGCGTCCGGCGTGTCACCACTGCTTACAGGCTGCACTCGGCTTGGGCAGGTCACAGGAAGCCAAGGGGCAGCTTTGCCCCCAGAGCGAACCGCCCGAGCCCCTGTAATGGGCTGAGAAACACTCAACGTTGACTGTCTTTATAAACAGCAAGGCACTTAAGGTAGTTTGTTAGGATTGTAATCACATATTTAGAGGTGTGATTGTTTCTCATAAATTACCTGGGTCTGATTCACCCGATTTTGTCTTTTAGCTGTGTATCTGTGAGATGTTAGCAGAGATGTATAGTTCAGGTCCAGAAAGTAAAAATCCAGGCAACAAGATATTGTTTTAACCAGCCAGTTGAGTACTCTGTCGCTGTGACTCTGTATGTACAACTGGTTGGTTGAAACAAAATCCTGGTTTGGATTTTTTACTTTCTGGACCCGAATGATCCACCTCAAAAAAAAAAACTCTACCTTGGTCTAGGGGAATTCCCCTAGTAAGGCCTCAATATGAAGACATGGAGTGCAGTCATACCCAATGAGTTTATTTCAAAAACCACACAGGGACACGACATCTTGAAGATGGCAGAGATAAATAAATGTTTTTACTATGTTGCACTGTTAGTGTGTAAGATTGAACACTTGAATGTTCTTCTGCTTTTATGAAAATTAAAATGCCTACAAAGTGGGGGAATGATATGGTATAGAAACAAGTTGCTTAAAAATCCACAAGGGCGTCTCACTTTCCCTCTGGGTTTTGGTTCAGAAACTTGACATTGGTTCTCATCCTGGTTCACAATGAGAAGCCTGATTATCCATTTTCCCCAAATTAGGTTTACAGGAATTAATCAGGTTGCACTAACAGGAAGGTAAATGTTTGCTAATTTGCCCTTAAAATATCCATACAGAGGCAACGTGCAGCATTATTAAAAATTCACTTGGATTGCAAAACGGATCATAAACAAGGACACAACTTGATGAATCTGAAAGCCAGTCTGTGTCTTGACCTGAGGTACATGAACCAGATCATTCTATAGTGGGAAACGTTCTTCCTTATACAGGATCTTAGCTACAGTACTTCTCGTATAGGTTACGTAAAAAAAAAAAATCTATGAGTACACAGTGGGACCTGAAAATTAAGGTGTAACACAGGGATCACTAAGCTTAGGAGCACACAGAAAATGATTACAAAGCTCCTTAAGACCTGCTTGCACCTGAAGATGGGAGGAGTGGACAGCACCAAGGTGGGCGACTTCAGTAGGGTATCCAACAAGGGACACACTGCACAGAAACAAATCCCTGATTTAGACTAAATCAGACTGCGATGTCGCGGCAGTTCCTGATGTTTGTTGTTGTGGTAACAAGTCCAGTTTAATTCATGACAGATAAATAGGTTGCTCCGGAGGGGGAGCACAGTGCAGGTCTACGAGCCGCTCACAGAGCGTTGTGCTATTTACACAGAAAGTCCCTTCTGGCCTAGTCCGCCAGTGCCAGGTTCTTGGACTGGATTTTTGCAAGATGTTCAGAAATTCCAGCTTCGATTCTGTCGCACTGGGCGAGACAGGTCTGAAAGGACAAAGGAGACACTGAAACACACGTCACCCCACTATGTCTCCAGCATCCATAACGTTAATGCTTAAGTCGGACTGCTTTACCGGTAAAACCAGGTCACACTGGAACTGGCTTTACCGGTGCAGGATTACCTGGACGGTTTTAATCAAGCCTTTTTTCTTCATCCTGCTATCGCTGAAATTCTCAGGCAAGCTCTGAAAAAGAGATTCATTTTTATCCTGAAAGGACATCCGTGTGTGCATAAATACGGCTCTGTCTGGTAGCACAAGAGCACATACAAGCAACATTTGCATTCATTTAGCAGACACTATGGTTCAAAGCAACACACAGGTATGAAAAGGCAGTTAAAGTTAAGGGCCTTTGCTCAAGGGTCCAATGATCAATTTGTCAACCGTGGGACTTGAATCCACAAGTCAGGAAAAGATCCCAAATTTACTGAAGCCACGCAAGGACATGTGAGACATGGGCGGAGCCCAGGCGTGTGCCTACCATGGCGTCCATCTGCTCCAGGATCTTCATGAACTGCTCGGCTGCCCCCTTCACCCTCTGGTCCAGTTTGTTCAAAGCTTCTGCCTGTAGGTCCTTTGCTAGGAAACCCTGTATGATTCATCAATATCACCAAAGCTCAGGGAGAATTATGTACATATACAGTCATCAAGTTCTTAAAGACACAGTGGAGGGGAAAATGTAACTAAGTGATGATGATGGGCCCCCAAATCTCACGCAATATGCAACCTGCTTCTTTCTTTTTTATAATTTTTTTTTACAGCCAAGTGCATTGTGGGTAACACCCAATAACTGATTGGCAGTATATGACATCTGATTGGTTAGTCTTTGAAGTCAACAAATGGTTATTACGTTTTTCAAACCCGTCAATTCCCCGTCCACTTTGTCCAGCTTCTTAGCCGTCTGCTCAACAGACTTCTCGATATCTTTCAGCTTCTTCAGTTCTGCTTCTTCCTCCGGACTATTCTACGCGAAGAAACTGATGTTAATACCACAATACTCGAAATTGAAGAATGCTTATTTTACACAGTAAATCTTTTATCTGGCATGCAAAATGTCCATCCTTTATCGTTATCGGCAGTCTCTCTAAATTGATGTTAGCTAATGGACAGTTCACCGCAAACGACTGGGTTGTTTTCCGCATACCACGTAATTACACGAAATATATACGCTCTTACCCTCTTTCCTATCATCATGATCTTAGCGCCTTCTTTTACCCCAAAGCTGGCCAGGGTTTGGTCCATTTCCTTTAATGACCTCCCTGCATAATAGGAGGACAATGCTTAATTGTTATCGACTCTTCCCAAATGCTGTATATAGCAGCTGTATATAGCCGTATATAGGAAACGCTGGCTGTATATGCTGGAGTAAAATATTAAAATCGCAACAAAGACAAGACCGTTGGTGCCAGGAAAAAAAACGACATCCGAGATCCTTCCTCTGGTGTATAATCCCGGCAGTTTAATTTGTTTGCGGATATTAAAAACAGTAATTGACTATGCATCCACATTCTAATTCTCTAAACAACATTTGGAGTATACTGAGACATCATAAAGTCGGCAGCACGGAAAATATCAGTCCCGTAAAGATGGATCACGGAGTAAAGTTAGCAGCGGGTTCGATATTCGCCAGACTTTCACAGATCTTCTCTGTATTTACACTATTAAAATATTACAAAAAGAAGGAAACTCCATATTCACAAATTTGTGTTTGTGAAATTACACGCACACCTTGGTTATTCGATTACTACAGCTAATAAATTTAGAAAATTCAAAATAATGCAGCTCCTGTCGTGAATTAACGCGTTCGCTTGGCTTTTGACTGTGCGCAACATTTCAAAATAAAAGTCCCGAGTGGGGGAAAAAAAAACATTCAACACCTTAAAACTCCATTCCAATGTGTTACATACTTACAGGCAGGAAATCACAATCACATACAGGGCCCACTAACACTAAAACTGTAAATAATGGTTTAAGCTAACATTCATTATTTTCCTATGCACATAGGGCATCCTAGATTTCCACTTGTGGTAAAAGAACATGAGTAAGCCTATACATATCCTGTACATTGGCACTTAAAACCTTTAGGTGATTTGTGAAATTAAATCGTATTAAATCATATGATATTGTATGAGGCATACAAGTTATTTTCACAAATTGCCTGCAGTACAGTGCCAAAGTACAGGATATGTGTAGGTTTAACCATGTTCTTTCACCACAAGCTGAAATTTAGGAGGCTTCTATGTCCACCTGCATAGAAAGATAATGGCTGTTATCTTAAACCATTATTTGCATGCAACTGGGCTCAGTATGTGCTTGTGTTTTCGTGTAGAATGTCTTCAGTCATAACCATTTAAGAAATTCTTTGTTTGTCCATTTGAGACCTCTATTTTGAAACGCCGCGGACTGTCAAAAACCAAGGGAACGCGTTAATTCACAACAGGAGCTGCATTACTTTGCATTTTCACAATTTATTGGATGAAGTAATCGAATAACCAAGGTGTGCATATAATCTCACAAACACATTGATTTGTGAATGTGGAGTTTCCTTGTTTTTGTAATACTTTAATAGAGTCAATACAGAGAAGATCTGTGTATGTCTGGCGGATGTCGAACCCATTGCTAACTTTATTCCGGTAAATGGGAAATAGTTTTCCCGACATTTGCCGACGGAGCACCTTTGAAGATGAGCTTTTGGGAAAGGACCGGCACACCGGTCACACGGGCCACTTCCTCGGCCAGGTCCCGCAGCAGCGGCTCTGCTCCGGCCGGCGCCGGCAGGGCGACGCTGTGCTTGACGCTGGCTGGAAGGGCGCATATGTCAGTTTTGGTGGCTTTACCAACTCCCTTCAAGACATATACATATATTTGCAATCGGATACGTTAATTTCCAATGCAGAAGCAGAAGAGGGTATTACCGTATGCCACGGTGACCGTAAGCGTGGGTTCAGCCATGTCTGCGATCCGTCTGCAGGAGGACCAGTTAGAGATGCTTCCTGGTTAAACAGGAAATCACCCTCCCCACAGTCAAAATATTGATAACTTCAAATGCCGCTCACGTCAGCTTTACAACGCCGGGTCATGCCCACATAAATGATTCGTATTTTAGGATATAATTATATATAGGCCCAAAAGGCTAGTCGAATGACAAACAAGTTACAAAATATAACAAAACAATATGAATACGATATCAGCCATTTTTTTATATTTGCGTTGACAAATTGAAATATGTTAAATGTAAAACATCTTATTCACACGTCTTACACTCAGACCTTTATGCGGGGGTCTATACATGATTTTTCTTTATTAAAATTTCACTATACCAAGTGAACAATAACATTGAAAAGTATTATTTAACGAGCAATTAGCTTTGTAAGTCTTTCTGCTTGAAGGCGTTATATGGGAATATCCCCATTTGTCACCGTCACCCGAAGAGTGGATTTAAATTCAAGATGTCCTGCTTACTGCTGACATTAATGCTGTTGTTACTTAACCCCACAAGATCATTCAGTCATTCCATTAGTAATGTACGTGTTATCAGTGAGAAGTTAAAACTTTTGTTCTGCTGTAATTAATAGATATATTCAATGTTAATGCTTTTAATAACGAGAAGGGCCGCGTTCGATTACTGTTTTATGTATATCATAATTAATGTGCAACGTGACTTCAGATGTAGCAATTGTAATTTTCTAAAGGTATCACAATTTGCTCAGAAACCACCATTAAACACTACAATGACCACAATCCTACAGGCACGCATGTAAATTGCCACTCAGAATCACGTGACCCCAATCCGTTGCCGGAGGATAATTTTGAAGGAGGTATAATATCATCTACTGTATGATTGTGCCACGGATAATACGTAACATTAATTACACTATAATATTCAATTTGTATTCGGCAGCATCTCATATCTGCCATTAAACTACAACATAATAGAGACGTATGATAAAAATTTCACCGCATCACTTACTATCGTTTATTAATTTAGAACGGCGGTTTTCAACTACTTTATGTTGAGGAGCCAGATTATAGCTGGTTCAGTAAATCATGAGTCAAGGTTGTCAGGGAGGTGGTGCCATTAAAGAGCTAAATAAACCCAATCCACACACACACACTTCATGACCCACTAAAAATAGTCTAACGACCTACTTTTTAAGTTGAGCAGATCAGGTGACAATGACATATAATATTCCAGTGGTTGAGCATTTCCCGTTTTAATGGTTGCATTACATATTATAGCTAGTCAATTTAGTTATTAGAACTGTATTCTAGATTATATACACATTTCAGAAGTGTATATCTTTCATGATATACAATACCATGTATCATCTAGATTCCAGAAGGTAGTTTTAAACTAAAAACATTTAAAGTTAAACATATGATTAAAAAAATGAAATTGTCAACATTTCATAGTACATTCCGAAAAAAAATGAACTGGGATTATTTTAAGACCAAGAGAGGACTGAATCTGAACTACCTCCAAACATTTCTTTAAAACATAATTTATTGATTTTCATACAAGCCATAATGTTATCTACAGAGTTACGGCAGCCTGCTATAAATAATTCTTCCAAACATTCAAAAAAAAAAAAGTGCATGACAGAAAAATCACACCTTCTAACTTGACATCAGTTGAAAGAAGTTGATTTGAAAATATGTATAAGGAAATTTCGCTTTGAAGCAAAAAAAAAAATGGGAAAAGGCTGGCAGCTCAGATTCAGAATCTATAGCAGTTATTATGAGTGAATTATAAAGTCATATTTTACATATAAAATTATTTTGGAGTGCTGTTTTTTTTTTTTCCTTAGGTGGCAGGAATCTGTGGTAGCCCAAATTCATCCACGAGGACACCATCCTGAAAGAGAGGAGAAAAATGGATTCCTCCGAGACTGAAGCACAACAGAACCTGGTACACAGATTATGAACTGACAGAGGAAAATCACAGCAAACACCACAGGGGACGTCAAGCTGAGGAGGCCAGGTAGTTTGAGAAAACCCACAGTGGAGCTCTGGAGGAAAGCAGTTAACCTATAATGACATCGTGACCTCACACCTCCAGGGTTAAGGGTTCGAATCCCAGCCCAGACTCCACTACCATTTGGCAGAAGGTTCTACAGCCTCAAATGCAGGACAGTGAGGCTTAACGGCTTTTTTTTTTATCCTCAGACGACAGTCTATTTGACTGCTGAGCTGTCTGGGCCCTCGCAGTCTACACCTGAATCTCCTAAAAGGACTCATATCCCCAGAGTCAAAACTCAGAAACCAAAATGTATTTATTTCTTGCATAACTCTGCTCATTCAATTCCAGGCCAAATTGACACAATTTTGCACAATCGTCAAGGATCGGGAGATTAACGTTTTCTTTTGTTTATCTTAATGTTCATGTTTTAAAATGTCATGTTCGTGTGTCTCAGGATTTATATTTTATTACTTCTCGTTTGCATTAAGGCCAACAAGAGCGACAGTGTATGAATCATGCGCCACGTGTCTTAAGTTGACAATAAAGATTTGTTGACTTTCGACTGGCTTAAACGTTAACGCCCAAAAGCGGGCGAGGCCCTCGCTGCAGGCGGATCACGACGGACGGGACCTTTACCTTATTCGTCCTGCCGTCGCTGGGAATCCCCTCAGGGATGGCGGGGGCTGAGGCAGCCTCATCCAGGTATGAGGTGTCCTCATCCAGCAGGAGCTCATCTCCCAGGGCATCCAGCTCTGAGCATTAGAACACGGCGGAATTACAGCCACGCTCTTACCCACAGATGACGACACACCCCACCCCCCAAGCTCACACTCACCCGCCTCCAGGTCGTCCTCGTCGATCTCCGGCATCCCGTAGCTGCGGCTCAAGGCCTCCTGGACCTCGCTGGCATCCTCCATCATATCCTCCAGCTGATCCTGCAGATCCTGTCACCAGACAACCACCATGGTTGGTGACGATGCATCAATAAAACACCACACAACCAAGACCACAAATAACACAACACTATAAGACCACTGATGGCGCACTACCTCATCCACCGCACTACCTCATCCACCCACCCACCCCTTAAACATTAAATACTGCTTTGATTAATCATCTTACACCATTACTACTACACCGAGTTTATCTATAAACACCAGTGCAACACTTTTATATACCTATAGACACCATATATATTTTAAGGCTGACACTATTGATTATATCAAAAATCAAGTAATCTACCGACTAATCTGATAAATCAAGTAACTGTTTATATAAAATATATATATATATAATATAATATATCTCATAGTATAATTAGCACAACACAGGAATCAACCAAGCACTGCAGGGTGCTCACTGAGTGACACATACGGTCAGTTAAAGCGCAGCGGCTCATTTAAGTTGTATGTTTTTTGGACAGTGGAAGGAAACCAGGGGATCCGCAGAAAAGCTGGTGAACATGGTGAGCATAGTGAACATGGTGAGCATGGTGAGCATAGTGAACATGGTGAGCATGGTGAGCATAGTGAGCATGGTGAGCATAGTGAACATGGTGAGCATGGTGAGCATAGTGAACATGGTGAGCATATCAAACTCCACACACACACAAAGCGGCGGTGTGCAGTAACACCGTGACCTACCGCGCTATTCTTCCGCCCTGACAGGCAACATGGCATCTCATGCACATCTCATGGAACATAATAGCTTGCTTGGTTCAAGCTTCAAAAACTTGTGCTTAAACTTTTATGAACTTTTTTTATTATCATTACTGAATCACTGGAAATGAAGCTTTATTTTATTTTAATGGTGGCTTTTTTATTACTATTACTGAATCACTGGAAATGAAGCTTTATTTTATTTTAATGACGGCTTCTTTTCAAAGATTATCTGGTATATGGGAAGATACCGCCACTAAGCTCCGCATGCACATTACATATCACAGGGCTGCCAACTCACAGACATTTGCTGTGACACTCACACTCACGAAAGAATTCTTATAGCAAATCTATATGATTCCATTATAAACCTAAAATTAGCTACGATTAAAGCACTGGGGTAGATTACAAGCTTACAAGATTACAATCATTAATAAAGCTCTTACATACATGTAGATGTGTGTGCAGACTTGGCTCAAATTGAAAATCTCACGCCAGCCAGCTTACCAAAGTTGGTAACCCTGTATTATGTAAGATGATGTGGCTAAGTGACGGGACTAACCTTTGTTTTAACAGTGATTATTTTGACATACAGGAATCGTAGAAAGATAATTACTCCGAAAGGCTAAATAGCACATATCTTTACCTAGCATTACTCATTTTACAAAATGTCTCCTTGTAAGATATATTGTACTTGCATTGCAGTCGTTCTGTGGTGATACTTAAGTTATGTTTTCAGTCCTGCCACATTGCTGAGCAATCAAAAAGGAAAATTTTAATTGATGCTCTTTAGTAATTAACTTTAAACGCGTAACTGTGACAGCTCCAGTATATTTACATGGCTACTTACACCCAGAGCTTATTTATTGATAATATTCTGAGTGAACATCCACATAAACATTTATTTTTATAGTTTCTTTAAAATTTACTATATTGATTGTTACGTTTTGTTGTGTAAAACACTTGCACGATGAAAGAAAAATCCTTGATTAAAGACTAACAAACACACTTATTGAATAAGGAAAACAAGGAGCACACCTCAATCTGGTCAATTTTGACATTCTTGTACGCCTTCTTCATTTCCTTGGCACCGATCTTCATGGCTTCCACCTACAAAGAAGTGCGTCACATAGTGGTGGGAGGTATTAAGCAACCTTATACAGAATCTCAGCTTAAAATAACTACGCCGTTCTCTGTTCTCCGACAGATGTACTCACGGTTGTTTTTGTGTCCTTCAGCGTCTGGATCGTATAATTTGCCTGCTCCATGTTAAACGACTGCTGGGCCAAGTTATCTCTCTGGCCTTCGTACCTGCGCACAGAAAACAACAAGAGGTCCAGGGCCGTTCTGAGGTTCCACTTCACTTCACCTCTTTGCTTCCTCATCCTCTCCCACAAAGCACCGCTTTGCATCCGTTGACACAACTCGCATCAACACCAACAACTTTTTTGACGTACTGGTTCAGCAGGCGATAAGTTCTAATTGTCTATAGGTTATTTTGACTGAATTTCATCATGTTTGTTGTTTTGTAAATATTGCAATGCTAACAATACCGAAGTGTGATATTGCAATGTGATGA
>JAABNX020000104.1:256753-271542 GCA_015163995.2 Mormyrus lacerda | reverse complement strand
GGCCCAGGCAAATTCTTTAAAGCCCCTATTACTCAAGGGCCCTTGGAATCATCCTAAATTTAACTCAGATTTATGATAGACAGCAGTGCAGTACAGGGCAGGGCAAGACGGTTCAAGACAGCATTCAAATCTATACATCAAAACCGCTGGTTCTGGAATAAATTAAACGATTCCAGAAATTTCCATCAGAGCATTTGTCGAGTAATGTGTTTATGCCGTAGGCAGCTTACATCACTGCCTTAAAGAGTCACGGGGGGCGTCTTTACCTTGGACGGACCCTCCCTCATCTTTTTCATCTGGTCCTTGTACTTGACCAGCTCCGCGTCCAGCCGGGCGATCTTCTTGTCGATCGACTCCGCCCTAGAGTCCACCTGGCATGGGTGCCACATAGAGGGGCCGGCTCACGGATCCGGGAAAGAAGTAAATGCCATTCTGCATACCCCAGGAATTCAGTTCCCAAAATCTAACATGCATTTTTGCTTATTGCTGAAATGCGGTGTATAAAAACATTATGTTAAACAGCAACCCTGTTAATCCCATCGAAACGTGACGGTGTAACACACGGGACTGTCAAAAACCCGTCGTATTTATTTGTAATCCGTAAACAAAATTCACATGGTGGACAATATGTTTCCATCTGTTTTGTTTTGCTTACCCGATTAGTGCTTAATGGGCTTTTAGTCGTACTTACGTTTCCTATACAGTCGGTGAGGTTCGGCGGAGGCCCTTTCGGCTTTCCCCGACCGAAAATACGATTCATCTTTGATGATGCTTAACTACCTGTCTTGGGCGAGAAAATAACGGTAATAGAATAACTGTTCAGGACGGACACAAGAATGAAAACGCTGTAAGACACCCGGAAGGAGCTTCTAGGTAACGAGTGATGACGGGAACGACGGCGGTCACGTGGCCAGAGTTCCGGAACTCTCTACTGCCCCATCCGGTCAAGGAAGGAAAGGGCCGTGCAATATTTTGTCCTTCCGTCGTCGACTATCCATCCATCGATCCATCTATCCGTCAATTTACTTCTCCTGGTCAGAGTTATGGAAGGCATGAAGCTTATCCCAAGCAGCACAGGGAACGAGGATGGGGTTGCACCCTGGATGGGCTGATAACATCTAATAAACATCATAATTTACTCTGGCTCCTCCAGTTTTCTCCTGCAGTCCAAAGACACAGTTACATGGATTAGCGTCCCTAAATTCCCCACGGTGTGTGCCTGTGTATTTGTGCCCTGCAGTGAATTTGGCATTCCTCTGCAGTGCTTCCAGAAACTTGTTTTGAAGATATTTCCTAGAAATCGATCACTTACTATAACTTAGGATCTATTAGGATTCTATTAGAATATCACTTCTGGTATTTTATAGGTGGGATTTAAACCCCCAACCCTGGAGTTGTGAGTCAACAGTGTGACCCATCAATACTCAGATTAAAGTTGAATCAAATCAACAGCAGATTTTTTTTTTGGTGTTTTCTGCAGGGAAAGTGTCAATTTTCATTGCACACAACCTTCTGTAAATGCAGACGACGCAATAGATCAAAAGGAGAGAGCTTTTCGTGGAATGAATGCATTAGCTAATAACAGCAGTTTCGTGCAAAGCATTTCATTTAATCTTCCATCTCTCCTGTGAAATATGCACAAAGGACAGCCTTGCGACAAAATATAATTTATAGGAAATAGTTTTGCGGTAACAATATAATTTTTTTTCCTCCAAAGGACTATAATCTATTTTGATTTTCTTTTCAGTTTAATGCAATATAATAGCATCCCTGGATGCTGCTGGTTAGATGGTAGTGCTCCGCTTTAATGTTGTGAATCAGTTGTTACCTTGTTGCTGTTTTAAGAAAGAAAGCCAGAGTAATTTTATTTTGATTTGCTACCTAAAGGAACGTTCATTTCCTTCAATCGTTCATGGACAGACCTGATTTTCAGTATTGTCTGTTTTATATAAACAGTTCATTCTGTCCACAATGTTCTCGTGTTTATCCTGTCGTTTGCTGCAGTGTCCAGTCAGGTTCCTGCCTGATTTCCCATGAATCATTGAATACAGTCTTGTCTGTTTTTTTATTTGTATTTTTCTGTAATCTAGCCTCCTGCATCCACCCACACTCTGCGGCACTGGTGCTCAAGCTTTGGTTCTGCTGGACCACAGTCTGTATGAGGAGTCAAGTTCTTCAAAGCTCAGAGCACAGCCCTGGCAAGGTGGGAGAAAACTAATTAGAATCATTTTAAGACAGTCGAAAGAGTGACCCTAGGTTGTGGTGGGGGGGTCGGGGGGGTCTGAATGGACCTTAAACACTTAGGCACATCGATGGAACATTCAGTAATTCACTGTGTAATACTCACAGTACATCCCACTGTTCAATACTAATTTGTTACCACAGAAGTCCTTACAATACTTTCCCAGACATTATTTGCACCGTTCCTATGTATTATTGTTTATTATTCATTGTTACTGTCTGTTATTATCCTAATGTGCATAAACCTGCAATAATGACGTATCTGCACTGCAGCTTTTTGGATAGTACTGTTGCCTTGCATTGTCAGAGGTGGGGGTTGGAGTCCCGCCTTCTCTCAGAGCGTGTGAAGGTGGCATGTCCCACAGCAGGGTTAACTGGCATCTCTTAATTTGCCCTATTACCTCATTATACGGATGTGCCCTGTGATTGGCTGGCACCTCATCCTAGACATACCTAGCCTTGTACCCTTTACTTCCTGGGATACGCTGCCGGTCTCTGTGACCTTGAATTGGGTAAGGTTGGGAGATGGATGGATGAATGGATGGATGGTGCATTTCTGTAGGTTGGCGGTATGAATCCTGTCCCTGTTGTCTGTGTGTGGAGCTCTGGCTTCCTCCCTCCTGCAAACACCAGTCAGATGAATGGCATCTCCTAATCATGTGTGTGCCCTGTGATGGACGGCCATCACCACCACCAATCATGTGTGTGCCCTGTGATGGACGGCCATCACCAGTATTGGCCAGTATTTCGGCCAGTATTTCGATGGGAAATGAACTAAGAAAGCTGAGTTGATGCTGGAAGAGGTGTTGGTGTGGCCAGCAGGTTAGCTGATTCTGTGGTCTGTGTGGATCCCCATGCCCCGCTTGTCCCGTCTGGACTGGGGAAGCAGGAGAAGGGAGACGAGAGATCGGGGGATGAGGGAGTTATTGTAGCACATGACAAGGCTTGCCGCACAAATCGGACAGTAGGAAAACATACCTAACGCAGACTTAAATACATAAAACTAATAAAAACAACAAGATACAGCTGGTAAACACGGGGAATCCACACGAGGTTCACGAGGAGGCGTGGCACATGGAAGGAGCGGATGATCGGGGAGGGACACCAGTGCAGTGATAGGGACACTGTGCTGTAGAAATAGTGCTGTCCTTCAGATGAGACGTAAAACTGAGGTCCTGACTCATAAAAGATCCTCTGATAAAGTAATGTTATCACTGTTGGGTGCTTGAGCAAGGTTCTTAATCCTAAAAACCTGTTACAGGGATCGTGTGTGATTAAGTGTGTAGGCACCTTGTAACTGTCATCAAAAGGCTGTGAGTTTGAATCCCAAGGTCAGTAGAGTAATTTCACTGCTGGACCCTAGAGCATGACCCTTAACCCCCACTCAGAGAACCTCTGTCCCTGCTTTCTCAAAAACTCTATGCTGCTTTGGGTAAAAGTGTCTGTAGAATATGTAAATTAATCTTTACTTGATTGTAAGTATTTAGAAGGCAAACACCGACATGATCCGTCGGTCTTCTAGCTGTGTTTTCTGTTTGGCCTCTCAGGGTAAAGCTCTGCTCCTGTCTGTAAATACATACAGTACTACAGTAACAATCAAAAGCCTGGCCACAGTTACCAAATCATTTGTTTGCCCAATAACCAATGACCTTGAGGGGATGTAATTTTTTTGACCTGGCCCCCACAATCCCCCCCAACCTAAACCCTATAGAGCTGCTTTGGCATGACTTGCATTGGAGAGTAAGAGCAAGGTAGTGATCTTGTGCCCAGGACTTGTGGAAACTCCTTCAGGACTATTGGAGAAGCATCCCAGGTGGCTACATCTGGAAGCTGGTGGAAGAGTCTGCAGCGCTGTCATCAGAGCGAGAAGGGGCTGTTCTGCAGAGGCTACAGTCAGAGACAATGTTGATATTGACCAGTTTCACTTAGTCGTTGCAATACTGGATATGCATTATCACTCAAAAATGCCCAATTGACCCTGCTGCAATGACAGTTTATGCCCAACGGGGGGGGGGGGGGCAAGCCTCGGGAGCCCCATGCATCTGCGGCTTGAGTTGTGGTACATACTGCCGCAGGTCTCAGTTGACTACAGTCTCAGGTAGTGTTTTCTTCCCAGTGCACCTCTGCCTACGAACCCAAGGGCGCTATCCTTGGCTGCCACAAGACTTTTCATTTGTTTCATTGGTTGTAATCTCCTGGATCAGCTCACCCAGAAGAATCCCCAGAAAATCTCTAACATTGAACCAGTCATTGGTGAGATGCCTGACATTAAATACGCTGTATGAGTCTCACCTGGAGCAGGTGAAACTCTCGATATTAAAGCTGCTATAAGCGAGATAGCGGGCCTGTGTAAAAGTGCTCATTCACCCTGCCTCTAACATTTTCATCGTTAATGTTCCACACAATTGTCGGCCTTGGACGTATATGCCCTTTCGCGAGAGTTTTAATGGTTACCATGGCTACAGTAGCATTTAAAGACCCAGCACTGAATGTGTAGCACATAGTAAAGTGTCTGAACAGACCACATGTTTCTGACACATAATTCATCCATCCATCAATCCATCCCTTGATCCATTGATCCCTCCATCGATCAAACCATCCATCCATCCATCGATCCATCCATCCATAACTGCTTATCCAGTAAAGAACTGAGATGAGCCTGGAGTCTACTTCAGGTAGGTGACACCAAGGATAGGATCCAAAACAAATGACAAATATCAACATTAATAGTAATGGTCTATTCTGTTTTTTTTTTTCTTTTTTTTTAAATATAATTATAAAATCACCCCCCACCATCACAATACATACATAGTCATTGGTCACACTATAAAATGATTGGAAAGTAGTAAATGATACACGCTGAGAATGAAACATTGGTGTCTCATTTGTGGAAAACTACAATTATATATTACAATGGCTCTTGAGACTCAATTACTATAATTGGACTATAATTATTTAATTATGATAGTGCTTTGTGACGATTGGATTAAAGGTCATGTTTAATAGCCTTGTCTCCCATACTGCACGGATGGGCTGCCAAGAATGGATATTGAACTAGCACCCCCAAATTAGCCTCCCCCATGTGAACACGATGGCTGTGGTTTATACTTTTGTTTTGTGAATTGTGATTTAGTCCAGGCTGAAAGTCATTATTTATGACATTATTTAGAATAAGAACATAAGGAATATCAGGCTTCCTCTTTTCCCTCCTACTTCTGCTTCTGTAGGAAAATGATAAGGTGATAAAACACCACCTACCTGAACCAACACGTGCAATGCAGCAGTCTTATCCCAGCTGAAGGTCTTTGCTTAGGTTTCTCCTGCTTCTCTCTGCTTTGCGATTGAGTTGAGCCAGTCGCCCTCTATGAGCGAGACTGAGATGTGATCTACAAACCCACTTGACTGTCATGGGTTTCTAGGTCTTAATGAGCGCCAAAGTAACGGGAGTTGGAGGTGCAGGAAGTGTCCCCATTGTCATGGCAACCTTCTCATCTTTATTGAAAACAACAAACTCGACACCGGAAGCCATGGAAACAATACCCATGTGGTCCCTCAGCCCAGGAGGAACATGCAGTAAAGATGCACTTCCCATATGGGATACAACTGGCATTTTTGTGCCATGGTGCTGGTGGGGGGCATGTTCTAAGCAATGACATTATCAAGATGCCATCCTGGGGAGGGGATTTGAATGGGCGCTAGTGTTCCAGTCTTGTCACAGGTCTTTGGAGGGTTGGTAAAAGTTGTTAACCTGGGGAGGTAGCAATCCTTTCAGGAGGATCAGTGTCCTTCCCCCATACAGCCATGCCCCTGGTTCTACATGTACTTCACTTTCAGTTCACGAGAACAGCCCTGCCAGGTTCTACGTGGAACGTCAGCAGAGTGTCTTATAAAGGAGTCCATAAACAGCTAAATCCAACCATGGATTTGTAACCTCAATGTTGATGGGTTATACATCAAAAGGGTGCTGCTGTTGTACTCTTGAGAGCAACTTCATGTTCCAGTGAGTCGTGTGGCAACATAAAAGGACCCAAAAAGTATTAACCATGTGATGATGAGTGAAAATGGAGTGAAAAGCTTGTTTTTCTAATACGAAGCCCAGCTTCCTGGTGAAAACTGATCACACTTTGCACTGAGTTCAAGGTTGGAGATGAGGCAGGAGATTTTTCAGGTAATGTGCTAAAATCGACAGTCATCTTGTCTTTATTCTTTATTCCGTAGATCATTTATTCAAACAGTTTTAGGGTATACAATTTCAGCATAATGGAAATAGGTTGTCTAAGGCGGAAATCTTCTGGGTGCTTCAATAACAAGCCAGAGACATTTTGTTAGCATGGCATTTGTCTATTTAACAGCAAAATAAAGCTTTATACAGCATTCGCACTTATGCAATAACAGGAAATGGAATATTGTTTTAAGGTCATGTTGCTAAAATTTCTCTTCAAATTTGTTACAAAAACAAGCATATATTGTTCCAATACTGCAGTATAACCATAATACATATGTACCCACCATAAGATATTCACATTGTTATTAAAACCCCCTTATATGTACACAGTGGGGGGAAAAAAACACAAGATGAATGATCAGGAACTCTGAATAAAATACACTTACACACACACAGGCACACACACACACACACACACACACGTCAGGTAAACATACACGCACACAGACACCCACACATACTCACACACATTCACACACACACACAAGCTTAACAGTAATTACAAGTCGAGGTCAGTGAATGTAATGATCTTCGCCTGATGAGTAAATCTTTTATGTTTTTGGTTAAATACAATGACCTGCCAACGGGGATGTGTTAGTTTGACCATGTGCAGTTTGTAATATTTACGTTAAAGCTGGTCAACATGCAAGACCTCTTAATCTAACAGCCTTAATTTCAGTTTTGAAATGTGTCTGTGGGTAAGCTTGTATCAGTGAGATGTTTCTATATACATCAATGCATCCAACAGTGAGACACATACCACAGATGTCAATATTAATTATATATAATAATTACAACTTGACCTGCAAAGGTCAGTGTAAAGCCCTCTGACAAATTTCAAATGAACATTCAACTCCAGGATTCCTCAACCCACCATCTTCTAACAGGAAGTTCAAGCTCAACTTGAATAAAGGATGCCATTTTGAGCTGGAATATCCTTTTATACCTCCAGCAGCAATGGATTATAGGTATAATCCCACGGGCTGTCAGATTCAAGGCTGGGCTCCAAGTGTACTATTCGGCTCTGGGAATTTCAGAGTGCGCGACTTACAGTACAAACGTTCCTTGGCACAGAGAGTCCAACTGGCAAACTCTTGACGCATGGATCCTGGATGTTCAAGGTCACTTGTGTTAAATAGAGCAAAACTATTCTGTCCATAAAAGTAAAGGATTGTACATCAAAAAATGGCACAATGACAAATGCTATTCTCCCCTTGAGGTGTCAGGAAAAGTTTAAAACCAAGTGGCTGTCAGCAGAAACTAGGCTATAAACACTAAGTGTTTTCCTACCATCAGGTCATTGTCCTTGAGTATACCAGTCTTCATAATAAAAAAAAACACTCTTTTGTTGACCTCTGACACACGTCACACTGACACTAACTAAATATATTTTTATTACACAATAATAATACTCTCAACGTTGAGTTAAATGACACAATTCTAAAAAGAGGATCTCAAAAATGGGTTATGTACATGTGTAAGGCATGTAGAAGAGGCAAATAAAAAAAGCAACAGGCCTGTGATGTATTCAAGAATCAGCTTTTAGCATTTTTAATACAGTCAAACCTCGGATTTCGAGTAACTTGGCTTGTGAGTGTTTTGCACGACGAGCAAAAATTTTAAATAAATTTTAACTTGGTAAACGAGTGAGGTCTTGTAATGCTAGTATTACGGATACGCTTTGTCTGCCGAGTGTCACGTGATCACAGCTCAGCTGATGGATCTTCTCCCTCTCTCCTTCTCTCTCACTGCAGGATTGTGGGTAATCGTTTCCGAAGCTTGGTCTCAGTCGGCGTCCCTCACTCGTATAGCCAAAATGTAGTAGATACGCACTGCCTGAATAAAGGTGTAGAAGCGAGCGATGACTCTGTTTAACGACAATGCAGTGTCCACACTTCCGAGAAAGCGAAAAGGAGGCAAGCTCTCATTGGATGGGTTCCTTATTAAGGTCGCACAAAAAGAAAAAGATTCCAGTGAGTCAACAGATAGCAGTGATTCTGTTAGTTATAGTGAAAGTCGTCCTACAAAACAACCCTCCTCACACCATCCACGTTTTCAAAGGTAAAGTGCGGGTTAATTTGTTTTATGTATTTTTACTTTATATTTTGTATTAATCATTCGTATATGAATATTTTTGGGTTGTGGAACGAATCATCTGAGTTTCCATTATTTCTTATGGGAAAATTCGCTTTGATATACGAGCGCTTTGGATTACGAGCACGTTTCCGAAACAAATTATGCTCGCAGTCCGAGGTTTTACGCTACACAGAGATACTAGAATTGCTTCTAAACCAGGAGCAACTTGTGTAAATGCTGCGGCTATTGGGCAAGAGATTGAAATCCTGGTAGAGGGATTTTCTTGGAATACCTCTTAAAAATGATAATACTTACAACCTTGGCCAAGCACATTGGGATGCAAGAAGGAAAGTCGAAAAGTGTGAGCTCTTAACGAGATAATATGTAGGATCTTCCTGAATGTCGTTAAACATTAAAATCCTGTACTCGTGTACTTGGTGTATGTGGGATCATTAGGCTTTATTGTGTAGCTGTGGGTTTGGCATCTCTGCCTCTATCCTGGAGGTTGTTGGGTTCAAATTCTGTGGTGGGCAAAGTAATCGCCTTGAACAAGACCCTAATTCCGACAGCTCCACAGATGCTGACTGGACAAAAGCGTTCCTTACATGCGAATCACTTTGGACAAAAGCATTTGTTATCTAAATAAAATGAGCATGGAAATAGGCTCTGCTCCACTGAGGGCCGACTGATCTGTAGCAGATATATTACAGGCATCCAGAGATAAGATATGGAAGATCCCATTGTGCAAAACCTTTGTCTAAAATGGCTAAAGCTAATGATGGATATAATATGCCGAGCTAAGTGTACTGAATGTGATGTGGTTTCTGGAAAAACCCCTATATAGCTGTTTAAAATAAGCATGAGAGCGTCATTTAAATGTTTCACGCACCAAAGAAAACCGCACAGCCTGATGGAGCCAATGGCTTCGGCTCATTCTCATTCCGTGTAGCTGATTGTGGAGCTTTTGAGGCGTAACAGCTAACAGAAAAAGCACACTTATGTGAAAGCAGCTTATTTTCAATAATTTCAAGACATTCACGCCCAAGGCCACCTCACAACAGCAGAGAGAGAGAGAGAAGCCAAGGGGTACTGAGCTAGATCCGAGAATGTAATGGCTACGGGCTTCATGGACCTCCATCAGCACAAGCATCTGGAGACACTATCCCTGCCTCTATACATAACTATTAAGAACACACTATATAAAATTACGTTATATGTACAATATTCTCGCATTACTTAAATCCTTCACTTGCATGTGCATTGAAGGTGAAATACAAATCAGTGTCCTTTCTGGAATATTCTATAGTTCTAAATGAATACTGAAAATATGAAACATGAACCCGACACTTATTCCATCACTGATCAAATCCTGCAGGAACTTTTCTCAAACGGGCATATTATTGAATCTGTTTCCTACATATGGGACTTTGATACTCGATCATTTGCTAATGGATGTTTCATGTTGTGTAGTCCACCATCATTAAATAAACAAATTTGCCCAACATGATTTGATTTTTTTTACCGGCGAATGGTTATTTTTGTAGTATCTTTGAGAAACGGGGTTCATGAATGTGTTGGCTTTGCACCAGTCTTCTTCAAAGCAGATGAATATCAGTAGATTCTGCAGCAGAAGACGTTGTGTCATGGGTTCAGATGGCCGACGTGATCTGGGTTAAGCCAAGGTCATTTGAATCCTCTCTTCCATGTGGTGTAAAGGAGGACAGTTCCACGGCTAGTCATACAGGCTTGCCGGTTCTGTCCAGGTTCTCCTGAGGCTGGGAGGGTTCTCGGAGAGTGCTCCTGGCCCGGGTGTTGCTGGTGCGGTCCGCCTTCATTTTAGAGGGCAGACAGAAGTCTTTGAAGCATCGCTTGAAGTTTTCATCCAGGAAGGCGTAGAGGATGGGGTTGAGGCAGCTATTGATGTAGCCTAGGGCCACGCAGAAGAAGTAGGCAGCATTGACAGCAGTGGTGGAGGGCACGGTGGCAAGCACCTTGACCAGGATGAAGATGTGGATGGGCGTCCAACAGACCACGAAGACGGCCACCACCACCAGGACCAGCTTGGTGATCCGTCGCAGGTTGCGATCCTTCTCCCGGGAACCAGAGAGAAGCCGAACGCTCTTCAACCTCAGAATCATTAACGAGTAGCACACTGTGATGATGAGCACTGGCACGATGAAGGCGAAGATGAACACGCAGATCTTCATCAGCGTGTCCCAGTAGCCGTACGGCTCGGGGAATTGCAGGGCGCACTCCGTGGTCCCTGTGTCGGTGAGCGGCCCGTTATTCATATCGATGAACGATTCACAAAGCAACTAGCAAATCATCACAATGCGGATAGTCTACTGACTTGGCTTGGACCAAAAGGTCGTGAGAGTCCCAGGAATTTGTTGCAATGCCCTTGACAAAGCTTCATGGCTTCACTGAACGCCTCTAAAATTATGTTAATAATTAGGTTCTTCATTTGTGCTCATGGGCATATATAAGGGGGTGCACTGCCTCCAGCTGAAAGCTGTTTCGCTGCCAGGGGACCCCTTCCCATCTCACTTACTGATTCAAAACATGTCATTAGCTAATGATTGGGTCGCTCCCTTTCTATGAATGATGATCCCTCTTAACCCCCTCCCTCCCTCGACTTAATTAAAAAAAATCTGAGAATCGTCCATATGCGGTACTCACCATTGTTAGTCTGAGTGCTTCCAAGGACCATAGCAGGAATCCCAGCCGCCGAAGATAGGATCCAGATGCATACGTTGACCATCTTGGCCTTGACGGGCGTGCGGAAGTCAAGGGCTTTGACAGGGTGGCAGACAGCGATGTAGCGATCCACACTCATCATGGTGAGCGTGAAGGTACTCGTGAAGAGGTTGTAGTAGTCGATGGAGATGAACACCTTGCAGACCACCTCACCGAAGGGCCACGAGTTGAGCAGGAAGTAGGTGCTCTGGAAGGGCATGGTGGTGGTGACGAGGGCATCAGCAAGCGCCAGGTTGAAGATGTAGATGTTGGTAGCCGTCTTCATCTTCGTATATCTGAAAGGAGAGGAAGTGGGTGGGAGAGAGACACCTTGAGATTCGGAGTTGGGAACTTTGTGAATGGCAGTTTTTGTTGATGAACAGCAGCTGGATATCAGGTAACATGCTTTACAAATGTCCATTGACTGCAAGAGGAAAATATGACAGGTCTGAGTGGATAACTGTAAGCGTTTGTTTTTGAAAATGGAGAATAAAATTGGATTTGAGTTGGCCTGTCCTGGAGGACGTATCGACTGGGTTCAGACAGTCATTTTAACCTGGGTTAACCAAAGGCCATTTTCCATCTGGGGCAGATTCACAGCTGCTTGCCAGACAGTCATCAGTGGTAATTGGTCTAGAACGGCATTACCCTGGCAGTGCCCAGCACCTGAGGCTAAAACTCTCACCCGTGGCTATTGTGTCCTCCTTAATAAAACTTGCCTTCAGCTTTTATGATGTCTAAATAAGGCTGCCGCCAGAGTAGGCTGACTTGATAAAAAAAGCACACATCCTGGGCTATGAGATGAGTGTTTCACAGCGTATGAAACACAGCAGCATTCACCATCTCTCAAACCACAAACATGAATGGGGCCCCTAGGGTTTGGGCGCCCTCTGTTGGCCACAAAGTGTCACTATGCTAAATATTAAATAAATGCGTTCCTTATTTGGGATATGCTGAAACAGTATGTTCCACCAGCCAGAAGCATGATAAATGACGCGGGGCACCTGTGCCCGGACCTCTGCAGCGTTCCAGTGTGAACATCATTTTCTGTGTTTTGCAAACCCCCCAACGTGTGGAGTCATGGTGATGCCTGATGCTGTCCTGCCCTTGTGTGGAGAAAAACCATCTTCATTATGCTTTTAGGCAGGCTGTCAATTGCCTGCCTATTGTTAACACCTGTATTTTTTGACGGTGGATCATTCCAACAAAGCATTACTTTAGTTGGTAATGAACGGTAATGGCCGTAAACAATTTTGGGACTGTTAAGTGGGCGAAAGCTCCAGCTGGGTGTGCTGTGGAAGATCACGGCAGGACCTGTAGCGGGCTGGCGGTTGGCGAGATGCCCGTCTGCTTCGGTCACCTGCCGTTGGAGACTTTTTATCAGGCAAGGTGAGGGCACCCGTATTTCAGCAGAAACATACAGTCCAAAGGAGAAGGCATTCTGAGATGTACATACTCTCTTAACCTGTATTTGGGCCACGAGATATGTGTTATATTTAGTTCAAAGAAAGAATGGGGAAATTAAACAGTCTGACTGGCAGGGTTTATAATAATAAGCTTTCCTACTTTCTCAGTTTTTTTTTCTCTTTAAGGGGAAAAAAGATTTGGGCGTGTTTTCCAAGCAGGAATCAGCAGTTTGCAGATTCATTTATTTTGACTGTGCCCAAATGCCACAGATAATAGGAAGAAAATGACCATGAACGACTCCATGCATCTGAGAGGAGCATCTGTGATTTATAGCTATTTAGACTATTAGATAGAGACGTCTGTCATTAAAAGAAGTCAGACAAGGCGATAAACATGAATACGGAAAACACGCTGCCAGTTATGAGCATATTAACAGCCATTTTCACATTTTAATCTCTTGCGTTGTGTTCAGCTGGTATTTTATGGTCTAAGATGTTTATATGTTTTTAATGATTCCAAGTTAATGATCTTGGACACGTATTCATGTACATTTTTATTTGTTTACAGACCCATCCAGGTGGGGGGGGGGCATCGGAGGAGCCATAATTCATACAGAGGGGCCAATCTTATCATTAGCCAATGAATCAGTGAGTGACAGGAAAAAGGGCACACTGGGGGCCAATCAGCTTTCAGATTTAGCCAAGGCCCCTGTATACTTCCCTGGATCCATCGAATTATAAACATGCAAATAGGATGACATCACTGGAAGATTGTTTAATTTTGAGTAACGGAGTGCAGCAATATGCATGCTAGAGCGTCAGAAACGCTTGGAATGTCCCCATCGTCCAGAGTTACAGTCGTTTTTTAAAATCCCAGTCTGAAATTCCATCCCATGGATGCCTAAAGGCAAAGAAGGAAACTTAAAAAAAGCTGCTTGTCTTGCTGGATAAAATCAAGCCCAGATGCCCAACAGGCACATCATCACCATCTGGCTACACCAAGCCGGACATAAACCCTCCAGTTACCATTGAGCGCTACCCAGAAGATGGGCTAAGTAACAGAACGGGACGCGCTCCAACAGCCCACTGACACCCTCGCGATTTTGGCCGGATGTGTCGGTTGCATCAGCGCAGGAAATGCCTGTGAACAATGTGCTTCGCACACGGAAGGCAATTAACGTGCCGGGGACATGCATTATTAGGCTGCTGTCGCAGTCAGTGCCGGATGGTGGCTTCTGGGTAATTTGGACGTACGATGCAGCAATCAGACTGGCCGTAATGAGGCCCGTGTCCGGGGAAAACAGCTCACAGCAAAATCGTCTTTGATTATTGTGGGGAAATGAATTGACATCTCTGGGTTCATTAGGCTTCATGTGTTGCCGATGTGTTGTTTGCTCAGGGTAACTTAACCCGAAACGCAGTTTTTCTCTTCTATATCTATCTCGCTGCCTTCAGACAGGAAGAACAACCTCTCCTGTCACGCTCGGACTGCCAAAATACAGATATGAAATCATTCCGGCTGGATCGGCAGAGCAGGATAGCAGAAAATCGCTTGTCATCCCTATAAGGCAGTGTTTCCTAATCCGGTCCTCAGGGGCCCACAGACAGTCCATGTTATTGCTGTGCTCCAGCCCCCGGCGGGGAGCAGAAATGTACACTGTCTTTCGGGGAGCTCGGAGGGAACGAAAACGTGGACCGTTTATAGGTCCCCAAGGACCGGGTTGGGAAACGCTGCTATACGGAGATAAGGGAAGTGTCGTTTCGTGCTGCTAAGCAGATAAAGTTCCATAGCTCCTTCTGGATTTTCCATAAAAATGTCAGGGCCTTCATTATGCAGAACCGAGTCTGGCAGTTTCTTATCTTCAGTCGGTGCTTAATAACATGATGAACCTCAAAACAAGGGGACTTGTTGCGAACACAGGAGACTTCAGGTTTCATTGTCGTGAATTAAATCCTGCGATAGCAAAAAACGATTGTTTGTCACTGCTGATGCACCACAGCAAACAACAAAGAAATGTATCCCCTGCAGTTATCCCATACGTGACACAGTCTAGGAGCGGGCAGCTGATTCAGCTCCTGGGGGGGGGGGGGGGGGGGGGGGGGGG
>JAABNX020000104.1:240144-256653 GCA_015163995.2 Mormyrus lacerda | reverse complement strand
CCCCCCCCCCCCCATTTCATACTCATGGATATAAGACCCATCCAGTCACTCGCCCACCCATCTTCAATGTACAAGACTGCAGTGAGTCTGAAAAAGAAAGACAGAAAGATGGATCTGAGATGCCGGACCCTTGCAGGAAACACACTCGCACCCATATTCACACACTATGGGCAGTTTAGATACCAGCTGACATAAAAAGACAACTGGATGCCGTCCTTAGATGTTACTATGGAATCTGCCGTAGCCGAGAAGATCAATCCCACTCCAAGGCAAAGCTTCAGAACATTTCACACTTGCGTGAGGTGTGCGGCACTTGCGTTCCATGTGTGCCGGAAGCCCTAATCGCACAGCTTCAACCCCCAAGCTCAGAGCAACCACATCACACACTGACACAATTCAGAAACTAAAGACAGACCCTGGGAATGCTGGGAACTCTTGGCCAACAGTGACATCATGATCCACAATTACCCCCTTGGGTGATGTTCTCCTAACATGAAGATAACGCTGCTGGTTATTTTTTCCCAAGATTACAAAGAAAATCTCTGCTCTGAAGGCCTTGTGGTGTGTAGAGATCTGGAAAAAAAAATGTTTCATGAGATGCTAAAGCCAAGATCAACTCCATCACCACCTGGCCGTGGCTGTGGATCTGCATTCGAGGATCGACAACTGGCAGCGAGTACAATGCATGCACATAGACTTAACCAGAAAAGGACTTAATGGGGAATAGATATGAAAAATGGATTTGGTAAGATATTAATATTAATATATTTAATATTAATGCATTTCACAAAATATGGGACTAATGTTAGTCCTGCAGGAGAAGAGAGATAAGAAAACCAAAATGCTTTAAATTATACTGCTTTATTCATATCGCATCGCACATATGCTTTATGCAAACCAGCAAATCATGCCATGCAGGGTCAGTAACTCATGCAGCGAACAGTGACCGAAATCCCTCCTCATTGCTCAACCCATGAAAGCACACTTGCATTTCTCACTTTTTTTTAATGCTAATGTAAATGCGGCGCGTGTGACGCGATTTGATTCACGGCATACTCCATCGACACGCAGAAATATTAGACATTATATTCTACCTACAACAATTCAAGAGCACTCAGGTTCTCAGAGCGAAGTCAACGAATATGATGGCAAGCAGCATCTTAAATCAAGCAGCACGGGTTGATGGAGTGAGAGACTCCAAATATAAAGTTATAACAAGTCAGCAATCGATATATATGTAATTACTGCATATGAATGGATTGCAACAGGCAGGAAAATACAATGAATCACATCAACAATTACCCAGAAAATTCATATCTATCAACCTATGGGCTGTGAGCAAAGCTTTCAAATCATTCCGCAAGAATATCAGAAATCATATGAAAGAATCACGGATTGCCAAATTATAACTACTGTAATAAAACGGCCAATTAAAATTGACAGATTGTTTGCTTGTGTCTATAAAGAAGCATCTAGAACACTCATTGTTTGGTATCTGACCAGCTAAAAAGTTTGCACGAGTCATTATCTGTCTATAAGTGATAGATTAATATGTTTTCACTACCCTGCATGGACCCAACAGATGGGGAAGTCATCAACAGTCCAGCCCTGTGAAGGATCTCTGTGTATTGCTCTTGTGATCAGGCTATGCCCCGGACACCTGTTGCATCTCGTACCTTCCGGCCTGCAGTGCATAACCAAAGAGCAGAAATGACTTGTCGAGCGGCGGGGCGAAGAATGGATGAACACATCCCTTATTCTCAGAAACGTTTCTCAAAAACGCAAAGGAAGACGCTTAACGCATCCCCACCCATAGAAATCGCTTACCCAGTTAACGGGAAATGGTATCGGAACTTTAGCACAGCAAAAGAATCATTTCTCAATGCGTCACACAAATTTCCAAATGTTTTACTACATATATGCAAATGATTTTGTACAATAGTCATCATTTGGCACAATTTTCAGGTGCTCTAGTTTTGTTGGTCAAAATAGGTTATGTAGCTTCCCAATATAATCATTTTTCACCCAAAAATCATGATTAAATGCTCAAACGATTAAAAAACATTCAATAAATTGCAACAATACCACATTATTGTGTTTCAGTACACAACTGTTTTCTTACACATGCATTTTTGCTGTTTTTGTGTGGTGTGACTTTTTTCTTTGCTAATATACGGTGTCAGAAGCTATGAAGAAGCTAAATGTGCTTGAGTGCGTTCTCTTGTCAGTGAACGTTACATACCGTAATGTAGAGCCTTGCAATGGTGAAACGGGTGTCTTTGATATAAGTATCAGTTTGCTAATGAAAAATGATCAGCCAGTGACAGTGAGAGAGTGGGAGCTGACTGTCATTCAGCATTGCGGAGCACAGGAGCACCTTACACTGACATACTGACGATATATCTAAGCATTTTGATGCTCATTGTTAAAACAATGCTGATTGTATTTTTCATTTTAGTGGCACTGACTAATTCATCGGTGGAATTATTTGCTTTTAAGAACAGATTTAATTATTTTGGGTGAGTTACAGGATTTTACAGTAATGCTGTATGCAACTGTTTTGAGAAATGCTCTTATAGTCTTGAGAATGTTAAGTATGTTTCATGAAATGAATCAAATAAATCGAGAGAACTGTAACAGTAACGTTCGGTAAACGTTCCTAGAACAAAAAAAATGTTAGCGGGGATATTTGCGGATCACTGTTATATCAGCAAAAACGAGAAACAACGCGTAAGCTGATGAGCAGATGCTGAGGGAAAACGTCGCTTCAAGTTTATTAACGCACTTGCCGTTCAGCACTATTATGCAGAAACTGAAAAAAAACATTAAACCAGCATGGGGCTTTACTGCATTTATAACACTGTTCAGCGTATAAACAACTGAGCCCAAGAACGTTGTAGGACCTTAACCCGTAGTTCAGCCTTCGATCATGCCAACCACTGGGTGGCCCTCACACACTGGAAAATGAGATTTATATTCGAACTCCTAAAAGACATAGTGATTCTTCTTATGCTTTTATACAGATGTTTGGATCGAGAGTAAATTCGAAATGCGGCGACAAGACATTTACAGCCAATATATGAAGTTTTAGACCAGATCCAGCTTTGTAGTACAAAATTATGTTGTATTAAACTGTACAGCTTACCTGATGATGCCATACATGACAAGGCAGTTACCCACCAAGCCGACCACGAACACCACGGAGTAAACTGCCGTGATAAGAGGTATGATCGGCGGCATGGACTCAGTCTCCCAGGTGCCTGGGGTCGTCAAATTGTCCGTGTCAGAATAAACAGGCAGCCATGTGGAGTTAATGAAACAGTCTTCCGACATCACGGACAGGCACTTGTCGTCCTTAAATATTTCCACCAAATTGCTGTCCATTATTCCTTGACTTCTTTGGAAAACTGCGTACAAAATAGGCAGAAATGCATCAGTCCTACTATTTTCTGGGGGAAGAAAGTTAGCGACGCAATTACACCGTTATGTAATTGATCCATTGTGTTATTCATTAATAACGATTGCGCGGCACATAAAATGAAGTTTAACTACCTCATGCACTAAAGGAAATGTAGGCATATGCACAAAAATACCTGAGTATTTAGTATCTCACCCTGCTTCACTTCTCCGTCTTCCCTTTCAGTTGTGAAAGCAATACTTGGAGAAATAACCGATTTATATAATCTTCTTTTACTCGAGGGGGAAAAACGCGCACGGGAAGGCGTCGCAAACTTTGAGGATGCGCTCCGGGCTGAGAGGCTGCTGAGCGCAACGCGCGAGGCTGCAGGATCGAGCGCACGGGACCAGGGTGTGCTCCGCGCGCACACACCCCCCTGCCAGCGGCGGCAAAAAAATGACATCAGAGACGTGACAATAAGCTCTTAGGCATTTATACGAGGCCCAGGACGGGTGCTGCATCCATATATTGCCATTAATATGACATGCAGTCGAAGCGAATATGGATTTCAAATAAAATGGTGCAGTGCATGCAATGCAGGTAGGATGCGGTACGGTACATATCTCTCCCAATTTTAGGATAGTTAGGCAAATGAAAGATCAATATAAAAAAACGATATCCGCAAACAATAATTGTCGTTAAACGCACGCCAGTAATTACAGTTAGGCCTAATTAATAAATACACGGATTTTCTTTAAATGGAGGTTTGAAAAGGAGTAGTCTAAATGTCGAGGTTGGGTTACTTCATAATCAAACTGGCACATAAGCCTATAATTTGCAGAATGGTGAACAAAATTTCTGCCTGTCTGTTAGAATTTATGTTGCCTGTCAAGCAGTTTCAGGCAGTTTAAGATTACACCATTTTTCCTCTGAGATTAATGGACAATATACTGAATTCCAGCGGGGAGCTAAATGTAATCAATGGCCGCTCACATAATAAAAAAAATGTAGAAGGTTATTAATTGCATGCTATAGGGGAGAGTCCTGGGTGTGTAAGGCTGTTAGCAATTAGGAATCAGCTACGAATAGACCGCTGTCTTAAAAGCCAGTCAAGCAGTATGATGTATGACAGGACGTTTGTGCTATCATGGATTTTTTTTTCTTCCATTAATTTTTACACCTTACAAACTATTCACGCCTCGTTCAAGTCTGACAAAAAATGTGTCAAATAAAGGGGGTGAATTGAACTTCCCGCTTTCCAAGGGGAAAATTTCCCTCTCGGTTGGGTTTTGGGTGAAGAATGACCAACAGTCCAATGTAAAAAGGAAACATTATGCACATTATAACATTATAAACATAGGTGGTCTTATACTGGTCAGCCATAACTTTAAAACCACCAGGCTAATATTCTATAGACTTCCCTTTTGCTGCTGAAACAGCTCTGACCCATCAAAGCTTGGACTTCAGATGATACTTCAGGTATCCTGTGGTATCTGGCACCAAGACGTTAGCAGCAGACCCTTTAAGCCCTGTAGGTTGTGAGGTGGGGCCCCCACAGATCAAACTTGTTTGTGCGGCAGATCCCACAGATGCTCGAACAGACTGAGATCTGGGGAATTTGGAGGCCGATTCAACACGTTGAACTCTTTCTCATATCCCTCAAACTATTCCGGAACAATCTTCGGCGGAAAGAGGCCACTGCCATTGTGGAATACTGCTGCCATGAGGGGGTGAACTTGCTCTGCAAAAATGTTTAGGTGGGTGGTACGTGTCAAAGCAACATTCATATATGTCAAGGTTTCCCAGCAGACCTTTGCTCAAGGCTTCACGCTGCCTCCGCCGGCTTGCCGTCTCTTCCCCAGGTAAAAAGTGGAAGCATTTATGAGCAATGGAAACTCAGCCATGAGGCGGCAGACCATGTACAGTGACAGAGCGGATCACCGAGTGCTGACGTGCGTAGTGTGCACAAGTCGCCAACACTCCGTTGACTCAATACTTACAGAGTTGCAACCTTCCTCTGGCATTAACCCCAGAACAAAGTCTGTGCACTGGCAGCTTTACGGAATGGGCTTCCATGTACGCAAGCCTCACATCACCAAGCACAATGCCAAGCTTCGGATGGAGTGGCGTAAAGCATGCCGCCACTGGGGTCTGGAGCAGTGGAAACGTGTTCTGGGGAGTGACCAATCACGCTTCTCTGTCTGGCAGTCTGGTGGACGAGTCTGGGTTTGGCACATACTGGGAGAACGTTACCGGCCTGACTGCATAGTGCCAACTGTAAAGTTTGGTGGAGGAAGGATAATGGTTTCAGGTTGTTTTTCAGGGGTTAGGCTGGGCCCCTTAGTTCCAGTAAAGGATCGAACCCTTAATGGACAATTATACGCTTCCATCTTTGAGGGAATAGTTTGGGGAGGGTTCTTTTCTGTTCCAGCATGACCCAGTCCGCAAAGCATCATCCATAAAAGCAGGTACAACATCAGTGCCTAAACCTACAAATGCTCTTCTGGATGAATGGGCAAACATTCCCACAGACTCACTGTATAATCTTGTGGAAAGCCTTCCGTACATACACACACGCATGCACGCATGCATGCACGCATACACACACAGACACGCATGCACACACACGCACGCCCGCATGCATACACGCACACAGGTTTGTAATGGTATCTTTGTGGGGACTGTCCATTCATTTCTATATGGAAATCTCTCATCCTAACATGATGACCCTAAACCCTACCCTGCCCTAACCTTAACCATAAGTAACCAAACAAAATACAAGACATTTTTATTTTTTTGATTGCATTCACAGATCCTTGTTTTTATCACACTGTGGGGAACATTTGGTCTCCACAATCTGATATAAACATATTCCCCACACACACACACACACACACACACACACACCCACACACACACACACACACACACACACCCACACACACACACAGACACACACACCCACACACACACACACACAGACACACACACCCACACACACACACACACAGACACACAGATTGATCATCTGATTTTGATTCCTGAGTTGATTTCTAATGCAGCACATGATTGATCATGTTATTCTTATCTGTGGTCCTGCTAAATTGCCTCAAGTCAGCTGTCAGCTTGTGTCGCTTAAATCTTTGGTAAGAGCAAAATGATACAGCTTTTGGTGTTAGAAAGAGAAGTGCATAAAAAATAAATTCAATTAAAAATCACGGATTTCAGCCACTCTTTTATTGCCCCATAGCCTTTGAACTTTGAGACTGAGCCACATTTTGTCATCCATCATAAGTTAACATGTTAGCATAGAAGGTAGCTTGCCAATCAAATATACAAAATATATTATATAAAAGATATCGTTACATATATGTGGAGTCTGGTTTCCCCCCCCCCCACAGTCCAAAGACATGCTGAGGCTAATTGGAGTTAATGAATTGCCTGTAGGTGTGAATGGTAACAGCGATGGGCTGGCCCCCTGTCCAGGGTTGTTCCCTGCTTCGTGCCCGTTGCTTCCGGGATAGCCTCTGGACCCCCCGTGACCCAATAGGATAAAGTGGGTTGGAAAATGAATGAATGATGAATGAGTTCAGCAATCCATTTATTTAAGAAGTTAATAACATGCAACACTTACTGTTTTAGCGGATATTTCTCAGTGTTTCACCAATCAACAGTACAAACAGAATGACCTAGTATGAGTCCAGGAGGAATCGGTTTTATGAGCTGAACATGCAGTATGTTGCATTTATTGAATAAATTGTTTTTTTTTTATGTGCAAGCGATACGATTACGTATCTAGAATGTTACAGTACAAAAGAAATGCACCCGCAATACACAGTTGTGTTTTGATAGTACAAATTGCTGAAATGTAGTTGGCAATATGACAGCAAGTGACTGGAGTTTAACTAAATTTATATGCTGAGGTGATCTGACAGCATGCTCGTTCATCCCTGAAGAGATCACTGGGGATTTTCTGCGTCGGCCGCAGGGACCAGGCACCATTGACATTCATTTCATTTTTCAGACAAAAAACAGACACAATTACTGGACTGACGCAGGTGAAGCAAGTTTCACAAAATGACAGCGGCACTTATCAGTAGAGTAACAAAGGAAATTACTTACTGCACCCTGTTCAATAAAAGGTTCCTATGTGAAGGCAGCTATGAGATACCCAAGCTATATAATCATCTGTGTGACTCAGGCCTCTCTGCTAGTGAGGGGAAGGTTCCCACTTCAAATCCCATTTTACTTATTTAGCAGATGCTTTTAGGTACAGAGAACGCTGGGTGAGACCCGGAGTCTCTCGAGCGACTGGGGGGGGGGGGGGGGGTCAGTGGCTGGTCAGAGACCCAATGGAGACTCTGCTGACTCTGGAATTCAAACCTAAGAAATCCCGAAAAATCCTGAAATCCTGACCGACTGAGCCACACATCGTGCCGTCACACCAAACCGCTGCCATTCCTGCAGAATAATGGAACTTTATTGATCCCCGTGGGGAAATTATTTTTACGCCTCCCTCAACTTGCTCTTTGTAGAGCTAGCTGTCCGCGAAGGGCAGCCACCTGTAGAGGCGCCCAAGGAGCTGGGGGTTAAGCTGCGCTCAGACCCCCAGCTTCCTTCCCATGTCTGTGTATGTGTGTAAAAACTGAAGCATTCAAATGCACTTCGACTTATGCGAATGGTCAATGAAGCTTCCTTTCTCTACATTTTACATAATCTGCCCTGCATTTTGTTGGGCATCGTGCTTATTCATACTCTGCGTAGCCTCACACTGCCTGTCCCATCGCAGAAAGACTCCCTGTGGCCTCATTAAACATTGCTACCATATCGCATCGTGTGGTCCCACATTCAACATTATCTAAATTCGTCGCCAGTTTTACTAATTCCTATGGTGTACATCTCCCAGTTTAGCGTGTCGCCTTGGATAATCGCCGTGGACTCATTATCGATTAAAATCATAAGCATCTGAGGTCAAATGGCATTGTAAGTGTGTCCTTTAGCACATAGATGTTGATGTTGATCGGTAAATCAGGGTTGAGGGAACCTGATTATTCAATAAAACATGAAATAATATTGACACCGTCACCGTTCTTATTAGCTTTCCTGAGAGTGTTTCCTTGTTTCTTCGAAACCTACTGGGGACTGGATAGTTGAGAGAACACGTTCAAATTGTCTCTTCCCGTGAAGGAAAACAGTTAGCCTAATGTTAAACATGATATAATAGAAATATGCCATTGATCTACATCAGCTCTTCACTGTGAGATTGATCAGCTGAATTCAGATGATTGTAATAATTCAAGGTGTCCAGGAAATTTTATATAACTGGGCAAAATTGATAAGATTCTGACTTTTTTTTTGATGCCAGATGGTCATAGCATTTTTATAACTAGTTAGGCTTGGACCAGCTAGGACTGGCTTGTTGAATTTATACATCGAACTGTTTCCTGTCCAGATGGTAACCAGCAGATGGATAAATTAAACCACAGTAAGTTCCCCTTAACTAAAAAATAAGAAAAATAATAATTTAATTTAATGACATAAAATAATTATAAAGGAACTGTAAATATATGCATTTCATGTAATGTATTTCATGTTTCTAGTCAATCTGTATCACAATTTAAAATTCAAATAATTCCGCACTTCTGGTGGTATTTTCATGTTTTAAAGATTGCTTTATATATTCATTATTTTCTGTGTGAGATAATATGAATGCCAGAGAACTGGGACAGCGACCAGAAATCCTTGTTTGAAATGTTCTTATCTGCTGCTCAGTGCACAGACAACAGGGATGAGTCTCAAGAGCATAAAACGACAAATGGAATAATAAATGTAATGATGTTTAGGAAAATGTTTACTCCGTGTTGTTCTGTAACGTTGTAAACCCACAGACAGATGCTCTGATTCATGCTGTGCCTTGAGAAACCAGTATGGTGACAACAGCAGACATATTACCTGATATACCTAATTTAAGGTGATTTGAACTGCATTTTATTCATGTCCAAAAGCATCTTGTGATTAAAATTAATTGATGACAGTCTGTCTCCTAAGACAACGGCCTGAAAGCCTAGACCTCTAAACATTTTATTATTTTGGAAATCCTATATTGTGTAGGTCTGGTCAGATGTATAGCATTTGTGATTTTGTGTGGCAGGCAGTTGCCTGGGGGATTTTTTTTATTTTTTTTTTGTCCTCAGTCACATGCTTTAATATCCCAGGTCTGATTGGCTGGAATCTGAACCCTTTTTCATTTGTTGTCCCCTCACGAAGAGCACGTGACTATAGCTGTAGCCAAGGAAACTTCTCCTCTAGATGATACAAGCAGCAAGGGAAGCAGATTGCAGTATGGGCTTTTGTTCCCTATCAGAATGGCCGGATCCCCCCGGACTGCTTGGAGTTGTCACACTACTCTGGATTCTGTTGGTTGTGGCTCGTGGAGCAGAGCCGGTGACTTAATCTTTTGTGATTGATCCTCATCCTCCGTGGGATCTGGAATCTCTCATCTAATGGTGTACATTGGGCAACCAACAAGTGGGGTTCCGTTTATGGAACGGATCGGGAAGTTTAATTTTATAAAATATAACAGTCAATTAATTAACTGAGCATAAACCTGAAGTGATATGAGAGAGACCGTGCCAGGGACACCTGAAGACCCAGAGCACGGTGGATTCGCTCTCTGTGCCTGTAAGAAGAAGGTCGCTTGTTTGAATCCCTTAACCACTAAAATTTCTCCAGGGACGCTGAATAAACGGACGACCCCAAGCTTTGACACCAAGCTTCACGCTCACTCATATATATGTAGGTAATAGGCGATCAGAATGAAGTATTCACAGGTTGAGTTGCATTATGCCTGCAGCCTGTACAAAGACAACAAAAGTGTTCTATTCAGAGGACAGAACATTATGGCGGAATGCTATCTGTATGGTTACCCAGACAACAACACCTAAATAATATTAATAAGAGAGATTCCCATCACGCTGCCCCCTACTGTCCAATGATATGTGCAACATGATTTTATGTCCCCGAAGAAACACAAAACAAATAATGTCTCTCTAGATGGCAACTGCACAGAAGGAGCTGGCCCTGGGAGCATCAGTGAGCACTCACTATTCCATTGTCGTAGGACTGAGCTCTGGTTGTATTGTTCGGAAACAATTTTCACAGTTTCTCGATTGCTTTAGAGCTTTTCCCACATGACAATTAGCATTTGCAAAACAACAAGTGTAATCCCCACATCATGATGTCACTTCTGCACGGCGGAATATCATTTCTCACTGCTGCACACAAATTCCCGAATGTTTTGGTGCAAATGGTTTCGTACCATCGTCGTTATTTGGCACAATTTTCAGTTGCTTTAGTCCTGTTGGTCAAAATATACGATGCAGTTGTTATCGTAATAATTTTACACTCAAAAATACACATGCATGCGATCATTGTCACCACAGGCAAAACAGTTAACTAAGCTTTCAAAAAATATATATTCCAGAAATTGCAGTGATGTGTTTGTGTTTCTGGTGTCTCTGACATGAATAGAATAAGTTGCAGTTAAACAGTTAAAGAAAAATGATCAGCCAGTGACAGTGAGAGAGTGGGAGCTGACTGTCATTCAGCATTGCGGAGCACAGGAGCACCTTACACTGACATACTGACGATATATCTAAGCATTTTGATGCTCATTGTTAAAACAATGCTGATTGTACTTTTCATTTTAGTTTCACTGACTAATTCATTGGTGTAATTATTTGCTTTTGAGAACAGAGTTAAGTGTTTTGGGTGAGTTACAGGCTTTTACAGTAAAACCACAGTTTATGCTGTTTGCATGCTTTTGAGAAATGCTCTTGTAGTCTTGAGAATGTGAAACGTGTTTCATGAAATGTGCCCAAGTAATGAGAAAAACGAAACGTTTTATGGGAAATATTAAAAATGCAGCCAGAATGTTCATGCGATTAATTCAAAAGCTGGCTGAGAAATTATCAGGAAAATAACGACTGTGCTGAAATGCATAAATACAGTTTCTGTCATCTGTCCGCTTATAATTAATTATAATTAATTTCTAAAGTAGCGCAAGTTCAACGTAGGACACCGCCAAAAGCCGACGGACATCATGTAATCGCTAAGAGGACAGGTCAGGGTGTCGCTCACGCGAACCGCAGTTCTGTGGATTATGATCTGCGATCCACATAATTCCGGGGAAGAATTAAACCTGTCAGGTGACCCTGCAGCCTCAATCCAAGCAAAAAAAATTGAAGAACTTCAGTTGAAGAACTAATGGACAGTCCCCACAAAGATATGAGTACAGGTCTGTGTGTGTGTGTGTGTGTGTGTGTAGAGTTTGTGTGTTTTTCTGTGTTTGTACAGCTTTTCTTAAAATGCAGTTTCTTCCTTGCTGCTCAGAAATCTCTCCTTAGGTGAACTAGTGACTCTAAATCACTTATAATGAGTGATTGTATATGTTCTGCATCTATACTTTGATCTTGCATTGAAATGTTGCGTGAAACGGAAATGGATGCATTTTAAGTGTCCAGTAAAACAAAATCAAGTTGCATGTGAAAGAAAACTTCATGACCGGTTCATGCTTATTAATAAATCTGTCACAAGCACTATACAATTAATATTACTGAATATACAATATTAATATTACAGGAACTGACATTTAAAATGTCTCCAGTGTAGTTTCCCAGTTACCCAGATCACTAGTACAGCACTGTAACCTGTATATGAGATTTGGCTTTGATGCCTAGATAAGGCACTAGATAAGGTTGAGATATAATATCTGTGCTTCATATGGATTTAATTGATGGTTTTTACTCTCACAATATTATCTAGCACACAATAAATGGCTCTTATTGTTATGCATATTGACAAGCAGAGTTTGGCCTGTTGGGTTAAGACGTTGTGTCTGTGATTGGAAGTATTTGGTAGATTAATTTCAACATTCGGTCCCTTGTGCGAGGCCCTTAATCCCCAAATGCCCCAGACACCGGCTGACCCTGTTTTCCCAATTGTACGTTGTTCTGTATAAAAGTGTCTGCTAATCAGACGCATGCAGTGTGCGCACAAGCAAATTTCAAGGAAAACATCTAGAAGTTAAAGCAAAATTCTAGGAAAGGTCTGAGTATTAAATGTAACAAAAGACATTTTCTTTGTGTCCACATTATTTCTTTACAGCAGCATCAGCACCTTCGCCAGGGTTAGTGGATTTCCTGCTTTTTCTGCCCCAGGACCGACTGTATTACCGTAATGCGTGTATGTGAGGCACTCTGAGAATTACCACTTAAAGCGTGAAGAGCTTTTGCTCCAGGGTGGCTTGACCAGGGTGGTGGAGAAAGAAGTAAATTCTAGTGTTTATTAATGCATATATGCACAGTGAAGGGAGGTTTTTTTTTTCGGCAGCCGGATGAAAAGTTTTTTTTTCTTTCTAAAATGATGTTTGGAACTAAATGTTTTTTCCTGCCGAGACACGTGAATGCCATTGGTCCTGTGTATTTGATGTCATACTGTTTTTATTGCCTCCTTTGAATTTGATACAGCGCTGCATAGCTACCCCAGAATCATACCCTACATCCATATTCAGGGTAAGCTTTTGGCCCTGCGCCAAGATAACATTCAAGTCTTATTTATCATACAACAAGAATACAACATGCAAGAGTGTAGTGAAATGTCTTTTACACCAGCTTGCCGGATTGTATTCAAAAGAACAGTTTGTAGTACAAAGACAAATAGTGAAAAAAGTGTTAATGATATAGAAATAAGATTAAAATAAAATAAAACAGTAAAACATAACAATCAAAATAAAAAGAAGTGCGTCGGTAAGCAGAGGTGTAGAGACAGGACAGGCAAGGCAGGCAATTATCTGGGGCCCCAAGCTGAGAGGGGGGCCCCTGAGGGCCGTCAATCATGTAGCACACTGCAAGGACAAATGTGTTTTATTCATGTATTCTGTATCTCACAAAAGTGAAAATAAAGCACTTGTGTTAATTAAATTATCTTTGTTGATATTATTAATTTAGACTTCACGCTAGAATAATGGTAGTAACTTTTGTCATGTTGCAGGATGATGAGTCGGACGGAGTTTTTATGTTTTCTCCTTTTCGTAGATTCACCTCTGTCAGTAACAGTATTCGCATACCACATTGATCAGGACAATGTTAAATGAATGCAAGGAATAGTGTACTGTTAGCTATTAGTGTTAGTCCTCATTTAGTGCTTAAAACATGTACTCATACGGTCACATTAACTTCAATACAGGCATCCATTTCAATACAAGAATGTTTGCTTGATTTGTCCAAGAGTCTATAGATCAAGCGAAAAAGATCATTTTGTTGACGTTTCCGTGCAGCACATTTTGAAGCGAATCTTGATGCACAATGTGATATTTTAAAACCAACTCACTGAGCATGATCGGAATACTGCATCAGTATTCTAATAGATGATTACTCCTCTGGTACCATGTCTTACCCTAAGCTGTTAGGTCTATTGATGTCCAATAATTGCATTGACTAGATTGATTTAAGGACTGATTGGAATATGTTTGGGAGAGTCAGTGTCTCCTAGCAACGAAACAAGTAATGGCGTGGCATTGGTGTCGCGTCAACTGAATTAGATAGGCATGCGCCTACGCAATATTTTGCAAAAATGTAACGTATAAATTAATTATTCAGTCTTCCAACAACATACAATGTTATTGCGGTAAACTTGCAGGCGGGGTAATCTGGCCAGCGGGTGAGCTTCATCTGATCGCATCACTTAATTCCCCTCCCCCATCCCTCGCCGTTCCTGTCTTCTACGAGTTGTCACGTCGCGATATTTACGACTTACATCTCAGGCACAGTAAACATGGTTAGCTACCGTTAGCTGATTTGCTAACCAAGTAAATGGGGTACTACAACTATTAGAACGCAGCTGAATTGTTTCTGTGTTGTTGCCCCAAACACATATGCTGCATTAGCCTAAAACTGTCAGAATATATCACACATGCCTGCCTGGTAGCTGTGGTAACTGTGAAGCTGCATTATGTACTTTGGTTAATGTTAGCACAGATGGCAGACCAAATCAGTTTGTAGTTTTTCTTGGGCAAATTACACTGTCCTTCAGCGTTTGCTAGAATTCCAATAAACCCATTTTCCGTGTCACGTGTTTTGAACGCAACTAGCAAACTGTTTTCCGGCTAGAGGTTAGGATGGGATGCAGATGAAATAGCTGACAGGAGGTAATGCTAGTTATGACTTCTGTACACTTTATGAAGCTCAGTTTTGCACAGATCTGTAAACGGTGAAGATGTCTTGATAATTCTGTAATAGTGTAATTCCGCAGTTTCCTTAGTAAAGCATTTGATTAGTAAAGCATGTCCGCCCGTCTATCTATCTATCTGTACGTGAATATATATATATATATATATAGAGAGAGAGCGAGACACACACACACATAGCTACATCACTGTCTGGAATGAACTGAAAGGCTGCATTTTGGAGACTGTCTCAGTTCCCCACGATTCATCTCTTTCTTAGGAGGAAAATCGGAGAAAAGCCTGTGGCATCAGAGTGGCAGCTCCATCAGCCGACTGTGGAAACTGAATCACCTTCCTGCAAACAGCCGCCACTGAACAGATAAGAGCTGTGACGGTGTGTAAGAGCTTCTCATCTGAACAGCCCATAATGCCGTGCTGATCTGCGCTCATCGGGACGAGTGACCATGAACTACAGAGTATAATGGCAGGTTTAAAAAAAAAAAAAAATGGACAACAGCACCAGGTAAGAGCAAGTGCGTAGTTAAAGAATCTCAGAAATCATACCCTTCATCTGCATCATGTTGTCCACCTCATATAAAAAAACAGTACATGAGGCCCTAGACCCCTATTATTCAAATTACTGTCCTCGAGGTCCGAGCACTGCCGGTTTTCCAGCCTTCCTTTACCTGTGAGCCAGCCGTGAAGCCTCTGACCAATCAGAATCAGTAATTATTAAACTAACTACCTGGAAGAACTGAAAACAAGGACTGGATTTGGAATCGAGGTCCGGATTTGAAGAGCCCTGCCCTAGACTGAAGGTCTCACAAGTTTGATCAGACATACATGCTTTTGTAAATCTTCTACAAATATCCCTGGAAGGGTGGTGACGGTGTAGCTTGCTAAGCTGGGAAGGAAAATAAATCAGGCAAATATGAAGGGTATGTAAACCAAAGGTAGCTGTAGTGGTCACACGGCACATTTCCTATTTACACATCATATACGCAGAGAGGTGTAACACACGGGAGTGATGTGTGCCCCTTCCCTCGCTTTCCTGATATATATAAATATACAGTTCTCTGCAAAAGTCTTAGGTAGCAAAACATTATATTTATATGATCATCATTTTGTGATAAAACTGATCAAAAATGATATTATGTCTGTCAAAGCGCGCCGGGTTTCAAAACCTCTCCTAAAGTCTCACCGCTATTTGCAGCAACCATCCAATATACACGTGTTCGTTGGTTTGACCAGTAGAAAAAAACCCAGCTTGGCTAATTGGTACCTCATCAAATTGTTTTGCTAACAAAGTTAATTAACTGAGCTGGTGGTGAAATTTAACAAATACTTGGAATGGCTGGGGTGTCCCTACGGAGAGGTTTGGGAACAAAGATATCAGTGACATTCTGCAGAACAGAAGACAGCCTTGTTAGTTATACTGCATTATTGTTCATTTACATAGATTCCAGTGTTAAATAGGGTTGTTTTTCTGATATATTATACACTTTTTACCCAGATTTGACTGCTTAAGACTTTTACACAGTGCTGTATATATGGGTCATTCTCCGTTCGGAGGGAGAAAGCCAGTCCCAGAGGCGGCACAGGCTTAAAACACGCACATTCATACAGGCGATGTATGTTTAAGTAACACATTTCCGATAACACATTTCCAGTAACACATTTCCCTCATGATTTGTATCATTTTTCTAATATGTCATGATTCAGAGTTACTCTACATTTGTAAAATAACAGCTTGTCACACAACCAAATGTCAACATCTGAGAGGCTAGAACATAGTAGTTCTGGGTCTATTTCAGTTTTTCTCAGTCGCTTTGGTGCGTTTCTCAGATCAGAATTAAAATTCTCATAACTATTAGTTCAACCTCCACAA
>JAABNX020000104.1:215104-228491 GCA_015163995.2 Mormyrus lacerda | reverse complement strand
TTCATTCACTGGTGCTGGTCTGACACTGACTCTTCAATCACGACCTGTCCTTCCAACACCAAAGCTTCATTCACTGGGGCTGGTCTGACACTGATTTAGTATCTCGTGATTTTATATCCCTGTCTTCAAGATCCATTTCGAATGAATCCTTGTCCAAAAAAAAATTGGAATGCAGACAAATCAGACAACTGAACAAAAATAATCTGACAGTTATTACAGTATATGAACACTGAGTGTGAACAGTCATTACTGGACTCCAGTAATTACACACTCCATTTTCATAACAATGTTATGCATGGCGATACAATTTGTTACACTTCAAAGTTACACCTTAAACAATGTTCTAAACCAGCTGTTCTGACATCTAGTCCATGGGCTCCACTTCCGCAACTTCCATGCACGACACACCTGATCCAGGTCTATCAAGCCCTTCATGAGCTGGACTGGAGAGAGAATGCATGAGATGATACAGGGAAGCCCCCAAGATGGGAAAACCTACTGTAAAGCACCATATGTCTCTGTATCATGAAAGATTGTATATATAAGTATTGGATAAACCATATATTTCCTTACTTAAAGTAATACCTTGAGACATGTTGTTGATGGTGGTTCATATTCTCCTACAGTAAATAGAGAAGCAGTCCTCACAGAGCTGTTTCTCTCCTGCGTACAGCAACATCTGTGGTCTAAAAGTTAGATACAAGTCTTAGCAGTAAAATAATGTGACATTTTCCTTATTTAAATTCATTTTGAAATACAGGCCACACTAAGAAAGGCTGCAGACTTGTTCATCAGTTTAAGAACTTAAAGCTACAAAAATCACAGTGCTCTGAAAATGAGGGTAAATTTCGAAACCAACGTTCAAATCAACCAATACTAAACATAGTCCAGGAAATAATCTCGATTGACCAACCTGGACTTGTTCGTCCATGTATTCCAGAACAGTCTTCAATTCCCGAGTAGCCTTGTCACCTTTTTCCCTGTAAATCTCATTCAGGGCTGTCAGTAAAGTATCTTTCAAGTGAGCTTCTGTAATTTTATGGAATCTGTTTGAGAGAGAGACACGGAGTATGGCAAGCCTTTTTAACATTTCGTCGTTAGAGTGGATATATATTGCAGATATCTCTACTGCAATTCTTCCTAGTCAAATCCACAATGACATTCTTCCTATCCGCAATTGTCATTTCAGATATCCACACATCATCATTCTTCCTAAGAGAAATTACATCACTTTTGCCATTATTTGCCATGATATTTCAGATATCCAGAATGTTCATTCTGGATATCTGCAATTGAATTCTTACTAGGAAAACTCCCATTTCAGATACCTACAATCCAATTGTTACTGGTCATAATTTTAATTTCAGATAGGCCTATCCAAAAGGATACCACCATTTTAGATATCCATAATGTAATTTTGAACATCCGATCCGATTATAGGGATAAACACTGGCTGGCAATTGTACTATCAGCTTGGGAGAAACTACAGCGCCAAACGACTCATGCTTAGAAAAAAAACATTATCACAGGGCTAGCATTTTAGCTTCATGCTTCCAGGAATTTGGGTCAGATTCCTACCCCTGACTCCATGTGTATGGAATTTGCATGTTTTTCCCTGTTTCCCAATCAGGGTGTCCCCCTGATTCATGCCCTGTGATGGACAGGCATCCCATCCATACAGACACAACTATTGACCTTTCAGCACAGTGTATTCAGAGAGTCATTAAGCCCTTGTGGCACTGTGTCTCTTGACAGTATACATGACTAATTCTGTATGTACGGAGCTGGCATTCGATCTAAGTCAAGGCTGCGCAGAATAAATAAATTTATAATGATTTTTTTGAATGAAATCAAGATTGTCCAGAGCAGACGTGCAGGGTGGTCAGTGCACTGTGGCAACATAGATGAAAATGCAATTAGCATCTTGTTTTCATCCATTCAGGTCTTTAACTGAACCCAAAGAGAAGTCAAGTCAAGTCAAGCTGAATAAAGTGAAGTGAAGTGAAATCTACTCAGGCTGAATAATGTGAGCTGCAGTGAAATCAAGTAAAGTCAAGTAATAGAAGGGAATCAGGTCAAGTGGAGTGACACTGGGTTAAATGAAATCAAGTCAATCCAAGTGATATCAAGTCAAGCTGAGTCAAATCTAATGGAATCAAATCAAGCTGCGTCACGTAAAGTCAAGTCAACTTATTATCATACCAAAGCCACAGAATTATTATAAAAATGCGCAAAAAAACACAAGATATTGCAAGACGGGGGCTGGGCACAAGACGATATTTACACTGTCAATGATGGCGATAAATAATGTAGCAGCAGAGAACAATAATAAATACAGAAATTGGCAAATGAACAAGGAATCATTTTCTGTGCTACGATGGTAATTACAAGAAGTTAGAAAATCTGACACATACAACATGAAACCTAAAAGTGGCAAGAACTAAGAGAGGAAGCAGAGGTCCTGAAGCGGATTTTTTGACGTGGAAAAATGTTCTCTGTTGACCAGCTTCTGTCATCACCAGATGACAAAACAAGGCAAAGACGGATTTTGAGAAAACATTTCCCAGACCAACACTCTTAGCCCTGATCTGTGAATCACTGGCTCACAGACTCTAAACAGCTGCCCTTCTGGAAAATTCTACCATTCTTTCTAAACGCTTAGGTGCTGGAACACCAGCAGTTATTGTTTGATATATATATCACGGTCTAAATCTATGGTCACAGTCGTCGTGCGGAATTGTATCCCGGGAATGTGATTTAGCTCACAGTAACGCTAAGTCGTTTTCCGTCTGTAAGCTGCTCTTGGAAAGGTGATGACTGCTTCCAGTTACCCACATCTTCTAAATCTGGAACAACACTTCAACTTCAGTTCACCCAAAATCAATTTACGTTTTCTACACAACCCCCTCCACCCTTGCAATCAAACTGTTCTCTGAATGGACACGACTCGAGAGAAGAGGTCAGAGCAGACAGAAAGGCTGAACCAAAGAAAAAATTTAACTGAAAATGAAGCACTAAGGGAGACAAGGAGAATTCCACGTCCTGACCTGCGCCAGCTAGAAACTGTTATACTTCATGTTGGTATCAATCATAGGGGAGGTCTGTGCTTCAACGGGTCAGGATTCTGCACCTGTGATTGCAAAGGCTGTTGCTTCAATTCCCCTGGTTAGCAGAATGATTTCACTACAGGACTTTGACTCCAGTTTCGCCTGGGTCTGCCAGACCCTGCTTTCTCAAAAACACAAACACATCACTTTGGATAAAAGCTTCTGCCTAAAAAAACACATACCGGTATTTGTTTTTAGCGGTGGCTAGAAGGATATGCACACTAAGAGATTCATTGTGCAGTGCGACTGGCTGTTCCTAGGGCATATGAGTATAAACTCTCGAATCGGGTGTTAAATATAAACCACTGAACCTACCATGCGACCTGTACTGAGCTCTGGTCCTTAATATTTTGTCCTGTATTACAAAAAACAAAAATGTAGAACAGAAGTGGACTAACATCATTGACGTAAGGCACTTTTACCTTATCTTTAAATGCAAAAAAGGGATGACTGGAAAAACAACATGATGAATTATAGAGTGCGGGTCATTTTTAGACAGGGAGGCAGATGGTAGCCTAATTTTTTTTAAACCCCAAATGGTGAAATTGGGGCGTTATCAGTGACTTTTGGTCATTCAACGCAAAGGTTTCCGTGGGGGGGGGGGGGGGCGGCGATGGTGTTTGAACAAAATTTGCTGAGCATAGTGTTTTTTCTGGTCACAGCCAGTCGATCCCATCTGGATGCTGGTTCAGCAGAAACCACCAGGGACCCAAGCACTGACCGGGCTGAGTTACAGAACCCCTGGACATTATTTCACAGCAAATTGTGTTCTGACCCAGTAGTCCTCCATTCTATCCATTTAAAAATAAAAAAGGTTTTGCTAGATGTTTCCGCACATTTTAAATCACAGTTCAGCGTCACCTTTCAGCCTGGGGTCCATCCCAGGACGCACAAAAACTATCCGAGATAAAGGATTTTCATTATGCCTTATTATGGAGTCTAGTAATGTTGTATAAAACAAAACTATTTATTTGCCTCCTACTTTCATATTCAAGGGAAGGATTGAAGAAGAAGTGAACAAAACAAACACTACAGACCAGAGGTGGAGATTTCAGGTCCAAAAAATACAAATCCAGACCAGGATTTTGTTTCAACCAACCAGTTGAGTACAAAGAGTCAGTTACAGAGTACTCAACTGGTAGGTTGAAACAAAATCCTGGTCTGGATTTGTACTTTCTGGACCTGAAATGTCCACCTCTGCTACAGACATGTCTGTTTTGTATATGCCCTGCTGATCTGAGTTTGATGCTCATAGAGTATAAGGGTTTGGTTTGTTCACGATATGGTGATTCAACAGAGGAGAATCTCAGACTCGTCCTCATTTCAGGAGTAATGCATGTAGCACCTCATACTCGACCCTGTCAGGTGTAGCTGGTATTTTAATTGCGTGGGATGCCTCTGAGCACTGTGATTTCCTCCTGTAGTCCAAAGACATGCAATTGGTGATTGTAAATTTGACTGCAATGTGTGTGAGTTTGTGCCCTGTGATGGCATCCAGGGTGTCCCCTGCCTCGAGTCCTGTGATAGACTGGCATCCCGTCCAGGGTGTCCCCTGCCTCGTGTCCCGTGATGGACTGGCATCCCGTCCAGGGTGTCCCCTGCCTCGTGCCCTGTGATGGACTGGCATCCCGTCCAGGGTGTCCCCCTGCCCCGTGCCCTGTGATGGACTGACATCCCGTCCAGGGTGTCCCCTGCCTCGTGCCCTGTGATGGACTGGCATCCCGTCCAGGGTGTCCCCCTGCCCCGTGCCCTGTGATGGACTGGCATCCCGTCCAGGGTGTCCCCTGCCTCATGCCCTGTGATGGCATCCAGGGTGTCCCCTGCCCCGTGCCCTGTGATGGACTGGCATCCCGTCCAGGGTGTCCCCTGCCTTGTTCCCAGTATTGGACTGGCATCCTGTCCAGGGTGACCCCTTTGCCTTGTTCCCTGTGCTTTCTGGAATAGACTCCAGGTGACCCTGGTCAGGATAAGCAGTTATATCTTATCCTGACAGACAGGGACACAGAAAACACAGAGAAAAACATAAGAAATTGAGGAGTCGGTTGAGTGAGAGGAGAACGGTGGATTAATAATAGCAGTTAGCAATCAGAGCGTGGCGATAAGTGTTACTGTTGCGTCTGAGTCTGCCTTCCACTAAGCACACTATAATCCGCTCCATTAAATGCAATCTGCGCAGTAATAGTTTCTGCTAGATGTGAAAACAAACCCCATGTAAGCTGGTCTCATTTCAGACTCTGACTGAACAGCAAAACAGCAAAACATGCGCACAAACATTCAAATAAATAAGACAATCCTGCATGCACTTCAAACTAATGCAATTTTTATTTTTTCTTATTTTTTTTTTCAACATCTAATGCTGTTTAATCACTTCTTACTGTTTAATGATACTGTATATGCAGAATATGGCAGATTTTTATGATACATGAAAAATAAATTTCACTTTAAATTTTACATGAACTGAACATTTAAAAGGGGTAGTTCTACTCCTGTCTTAACAAGACATTGCATGTAACAGATTGGTAGATTGTCAGCTAATGCGTGCCACTGATCACTAAGCGACATCTTTGTCGTTTACCACATATGTTTGTTATGACCGAAATAAATGCAGTGGATTTAATGCCCGGTGTCACTGTTTTACTGAATGACTCTTCTAATTCACAGCAAATCACAGCCACTGTCCCCTGATCACAACCAACAGCTATCCGGCCATCCATCTTGCTTAAGTAGGGTCATGGTGACCCTGAAGTCTATCACAGGAGATCATGAGATTGGACTATACCCTGGATGGGATCCCAGTACATTGTGGGGCACAATATCACACAGTTTGGGCAATTTGGCGACAGTACACACCTCCATGCTGCCTATATTTAATTCAATAAACAACGAATGCGATTCCTCCTTTTATCTGTAAGATAGAAAGTTATATTTAAGGGAAACAGAAAGAGTATTTAACAGAGGTAAGCCAATAGATAGCAGTCAACCATTTTTCAGTCCCGACAAAGCGCTCCCAGTGCCAGGAGGTTTTATTTCCAAAGTGCCGCATGAAAGTTCTCTTCATGAAAACATGCTTGAAGAGTGTCAAGACAGGGACCACTAACATTTGGCTAAATGACAGGATGACTTCTGACCCACAGCACAGCTGGTAAGATCAAGACCAAACTGCCGTCTTATTTATGAATTTCAGCACTTCTTAAGAAAGAGAAGCAAATTTCGGAAGGGCGATCTTCTGGAGAGATTGTGGTATTGGCTTCGGAATCCCCCTGTATCATCTTTTCACCTCGCTGTAGTCATAGATATGCAGGTGCCATGCTATGAACACGGCTAATTCAAGATGCCACTCAGATGATCCAAGGATTCCTGACGCATCTAACATTGGGTGTCGGCATTCAGAATTCCATGTGATTATGTCAGGTGGGCGGAGCTTCCATATGGGGGCGGGGCTTCAGTATGGGGGCAGGTTGTCCATTAAGGGGTGGAATTTCCTGGTTACGACCATTTTACCAGTGTTGGGTTGGAGAATTCTAACAGCCAACACATCTTTCACAGTCTGGGCCAAGCACAGTGACTGAACATGTGAACTGAGGTGGGACTACCTGCTGGGGGCGGGACTTCCCACGTCTAACTACAGCTGGATTTGGAACCTATGGGGTTCAGCATCACTGTTGCACTTACTAAAAGTTAAGGACAGATGGTGTAGTTCTTTCCAGGACGTGGGAAACTCATAAGCGTGACCTCAGCATACATCATGCCGGCCATTCTGTGCTTTTATCGCCTGGAAATATAGGCCAGGCGGACAGATGGTACTATAAGCCAAAGGGGCTAGAAAAGGCCAGGGGGGGGATGAATTACACCATTAATCCACTCTTTGGAATAGATGTGACTCAAGGGTGTAGGCAGGGGAGAGTGGATGGAGACAATCTTGCCCCAGGAGAGAGCAGGAGGAGCTGGATCGATAGGAGATGCCTGTGGCCGATATGAGCTCTATACGCTCTGACAGAGGAGAGCCTGATGCCGTGATCTGAAGCAGGCAGGATGGAGAGATGAGGAGCATAATGCTTCACCGAGCTGTATTGGACAGACTGGACCCCGGCCGGGAGCCAGCCACGCGGGGGGAAGCTGGGCTGCGTTGTGGAGTGAGCATCATCAAACGCGACATCAACAAGTCCCTCAATGCTTCCAGACTATCCTGGAATGATTCTCGGCTACCCCTCCCATCCAAAAAGAATTGAAATGGACGAGGAAGCAGTCAGTCATCATTTTTATTACCAATTTAGCACATTGCAAAAGGGACAGCCTCGGTGAATATTACAGGAAATAGCTTCATACAAATGAAAGCTTCTTAGTAAGTGCCGGAATGTGTAACAAAAAGTACTTTATGAATGAATCAAGTGGCAGGAAGACCGTTGACGCATGAACGGGCTTCTTGTCTCTGTGTCACGACTTGGACTCGGAGCATTCAGATAAAAACACAGTTATTGGCTTTTTCAACACCACGAATATCCATTCATACACAACGGCAGGTCTGCCACCCACTAGTCCCCGCGACCTTAAGACCAGTCACTGCAGGAAACAGGAAACCAGTAGGACATGGGCCTGGATTGGTGGCTCCAGGGCAAAGTAGGCAAAAGGAGAGACTCAAGTGCAGAGGACTGGAAAAACCATAAAAGCTAACAGCCAGTAGCTCGGAGTGAGATCACAGAGCAGGCTCAACGGCCTGATGACCGTCAGGAACCTGTGTGACAATCCAAATCATATCTTGAGGGTTTTCTTCCGGATGGTGGGGAAGAGTATTCACGTCATGCGAGCTAATCAGTCCTCTAGTGGAATGTTTTGCTCCATTAAAGTCACTGTAAAATAAACCGCCGATATGAAAAAGACGACAAGTCTCACTGCAGGTAAAAACTGAAGAAGAAGAAGAAGAAGATTTAGCTCTCAGGAAACAGGGGAGTAAATAGGGGTAGAGCTAAAGTGACACTGGCCCCAGATGAAAGCTGATTGGCCCACTGTCCAATAATAAGGTTGGTCACTCTGTATGCATTGGCCCTGGTGGGAAAACAGGGGCTTGCAGAGGCACACCTTTTTTGCCTAAGGTAGTTGTCTTACAGTAATGAAATAAATGTGTCTTTTTACTCAATCAAATAACAGACAAAGAACAGGTCTGACTGGTTTGGATAACGCCCCCTATATAACAACAGCTGTTTCAGAAAGGTGAGTTATAAAGACTCTTTTACACAATGCCATGATGGAGTTGAAATATTAGGGTTGTACGTTCAAACTGAAAATGGCCAGAAAACAACAGGAGGACGACGAACGGACGGAAAATTAAAATCCTGCCAGAAAACCCAAACTTTTCACATAGGTCTGTCACCCAACCAGGATTTTCTCTTGTACCGTGACATCAGTATACTGACTGAAGTCATCTTCTTGATCATGAAAGACATGAGTCTTCAGGACAGATGGATGTTTTTTTCAACAGGGAAAAACAAGTGACAGAATTACCCGAGACTGTGTCATACATCAATACAGTTCCTGTGAGAAACATTATTTAGTCATAGGGAGCATCTGCGGTCCAAACCAGAGGAAAAAGTGGACAGTTTCAGTCTTGAGGTCAGAACTTTAGGCTATCATTTTCTAAAAATGTCCTAAGCCAGATTTGTGACATTTGATGGTGGGAAGAGACGTCTTCTGGGTGCAGCATGAGCCATAGAAATACAAGAGAGTAAGTTTGGTAAATATTCCAAAAACTATAGTAGAGCTGATTCGATTCTACTGTAACGGATCAGTTGGGCTTCAAATCATTAGTATCCTGGTTTCAACCACAGCCTGCAAATATGAACAGATAATCTGATTTATTCAGCAGACACTTTTCTCCAAAGCTCTAGTATCTAGTATCTAGTAGAACTCTAGTAGAACAGAGAAAGCAGGGTCAGAACCTTGAGCATTTGGGGCTTATGGACCTCGCTTAGGTGCCCAATAGTGCCATCACCCTGCTCACAGGGTCCTGACCTGCTGAACCCACCCCCTACAGCTAATGTACCTATATAACAACAAAACGAAATTAATAATAAGCTGTTTGTACCCTAAGTGATGTCTGACATATATTATACTGCAGAAAGATTTGTAGCAGAGAAGAAATGCCGATTTGTTTTAAAAAAATCGACAGGCAGCCTCATCCAGGATGACATCATTAGATCCTTCAAATCCCAGATGCAAGCCGATAGAGGGAACAGCATCCGTCGTCCTCTCCAACTGCTGAAACATTAAATACCAAGCGTCTGCCCAGGGATTTTACAAATTGGTTCTAATTTCCTTTTGATGCATCTAACAAAAATATCTAAAGGAATTACACTGGGGGGGGGGCTGAGATCATTGATTTTAGAAACCAGGGGCTGGTGATCATGCCCACGAGGTTTGCAAACTGTGGGCAACACAGAACATATTAATTTCTGATGAATTATGAACAGGACAGACTTCCTTCATAGCGGTCTGACGTCACTCATTTGCCGCTGTCTGCTTAGCAGCTTTTAGATTGATGTATCTGAAGACGGCTTAAGGAATAGCAATAACTCCCACGGACCAAATTCGCCCAGGAGCCTTTGGGTTAATGTCAAAGGTCATCCACAAGGTCACAGTCCTGAGAGTCAAATGGTCTGGATTTAATGAATGTCAAAATCAAGTGACGAGTTCAGGAGTGATTCAAAGAATTTTTACGGTGAAGGGCATATGTGGCAGCATAATTCACACAGAAGGGTCACCCTTATCGTTAGCCAGGGACATGCTTTGAATCAATGAGCGACAGGGAAGAGGTCACTCCAGTGGCCAATCAGCTATCAGCTGCGGCTAGTGCCCCCGCCCCCCCCATTCTCCGCTGGGCGAGCCATTGGTTAGTGTGAGGGTGGTTCACTCAACATGAAGAGCATTTTCAAGGCGTGACCTGGTCTGGTGTTCTCTTTCTATGTGGAGCTGCCACAGGATATGCCCTGAGAAACACAGACACGTCTCCACAGGGGCACTTCGGGGTTAAACATGATCGCACAACGAACACACGTTTAACAGTATACTCTTATAAATATACGTACATGCCTGTGCATTCCGTACCTTTCATCTGATTTTGACGTGATGTACGACGCTGAGATCCTGCACAAAAAAACATTAGAGTCATACCTTTTGATAGATGATGTCTTACTATACAAAGCAGGATTTTTGACACAAATGTATAGAAGTAAACATGCTAACAGGTGAGTACCAACTATAAAATTAGCAGGGCACATGCGTGTACAGTTACCAGTATGTAATGCGCGTAGACACGCTAACAGGTGAGTAGCACATGCATTCTCGCACGTAGACAGGCACTGAACCCCTCTGCTGGCCTGTTTGTGTTACCAAACTCAGAAACAGGCAGCCATAACGATAGACGCGAGAGGGACGAGCGCAGTGATCTCAGAGATTCGCTACTCGCCCTAAGGTTGAGGGGCATGGTGACTAAGGGCACCGTGTACCCGTGACCTTAGGAGGGAAAGATCTTTAGCTGGACATTCAGCAAAGAAGCTTATGAAGCTCCTCAAAGCTGCTTAGAAATTGCTTTGAATAAAAGTTGCTTTGAATAAAAGTGTCTATCAACAAAGGAGATAAGTAAATAGCTCTTATTATTACCAGTCGCTCCCTGGGTTACGATGGTCCAAGTTACAATAATTTGACTTTACGAAAGGTAATAATAAGAGCTATCTTTAAGCGGGGTGGGGGCTCTGTCTTTAGTCTTGCAGATTCACCCCTATAGACATGGGAGTTTGATTCCAGCCCCCCCCAAATGAAGGCTATGAAGGTTGTCATTTTCCTGTCCTCCCTGACTTTACTTGGACTTCCCCCCTGAATCATGCTCTCCTTTAACCGCCCAAAAGCATGCAACTAGGTGAGTGTGTCCTGATATAGACTGGAATCCACTTCCTGGGAATACTCTACCCTGTGTCCTCTGCTTTCTGTAGAGAAATGCACTGTAACCTTATACGGGTGTTTGGGAAAATCAATGAGCATTACTGCAGTATCGATGAAGCATATCAGGCGTAGGTCACTCCAGCTTTTCAGGAAAAAGCTGTCACAGGATACGAATGGAATTATCAAACATTTTCAACCGTATGTATAAAATCATCAGCATGCGGTCTCATGGCTTTGATTGACGAGATACTTTGACACCTGACGTTGACCTGCCCCTTTGCGGGTCAGGTGATGCAGGCCGTCGACGTTTCAATGGTCCACGGGCTTCAACTGTCCCAAGCAAAAGACTTCAAATTTTGCATTTGCATATGGCCGCACAAAAAAAGCAAAAAAGTGAAAAGTAACGTTAAAAAACACAGAAACGTCAAAAGAACCCTGCCATCTCGGAAATATTCCGGGACTGATCATGGATCACAGGAATGGTGGAATCACGATCTCCACCCCAAAAAAAATACAAGATTTGTATTAAAAGTAAAGTTGGGCCTAAAACAGCCGTAGGATCCTCTCCTGCAACATTAGCTCTTTCCAGTATACAGGAAGTGAAGCAGGAAATGGAGCACAAGCCCCAGACATGACAGCTTAGCTCCCGCCACATACTTCCTGAATGGTGCCTCTGCTGTGGCCTGTACTACCACGCGGGTTGCTGACTTATCGGGGTGACTTGTCGGATTTAACGTACCACAGTTTAAATGGACTCCATATCCGTTCACTTACATTTTGCGCAGACTACCTTAAAAGTTACCCCGATAAGCCAGTAACCCCAGTCCTGTAAGGAAAGGTTTATAATATGTTCATGCATTATGTTTGTATTCGAAAAAATATAAACAATTAAACTTTTAACTATATGTACAACATATATTCTACCGGTCCACAGACATCAAAAGGGAGAGCATTTCCTGTGATGCAGACCCTGACCCAGCCCTGAAACACGGCGATGAGGCAGAATAAATATTCTTCCTTCACTCTGACAGTTGCACAATATTCACAATATTATGTGTCTCAATGGGATTTTTACTTTGTCCTTGACAGTAATTTCTTTGGAGTACTGAATACTGCAAACAGTATTATGCATTATGAATGCTTTATGATGCTCTCATGTATTATGCACTATAGATACCTTTATAATGCATTATAATGGCTGGTATAAGCATTAAGGATGCTTTTATACTGCATAATAAAGGTACCTATAGTGCATTATAAATGAGAGTTTAAGGCAGTCATAATGCGTAATACTCATGGCTATAATGTGTTATGCCTTTTTATAAATATTTATAGCCATGTTTATAATGGTTCATGAATGAATTATAATGCATTATAAATGTGTTTATAAATCACTAAAAACTTGGCCTTAAGTAAAGTATCACCAGAAGCCCTATTTTATAGGATCCATCTGCTTCAAGGACTGCTGTTCGCCTCCAGCAAAAGGAAAATGCGACAAGATAAGATTAACTACCGGTGATCATAAACCTGCCCATACATGGACAAAAGTGTCCTTGGCAAGACTCTTCTGTCTTTCTGGTGAAAAGCACATCCTCATTCATCAAAATACATTTTGCACCATGGCGAACTTAGTCATCATATAATCTCAGTGACACAAAGCTGTTCACATGTATTTGTGAACATTTGAGGAAGCCAATAAACGACTAAAACAAAGAATATATGCCATAGGTGAACTAGATTTCGACGTCAAGGTACAAATGGGTCACAGGGAGGATTCTTCCCGCATCGCCCAGCAAGGGAGAGCATTTCCTGTGATGCAGACCCTGACCCAGCCCCGAGACACGACGACGAGGCAGAATAAATATTCTTCTTTCACTCTGGCTTGGCAGTTGCACAATATTTACAATATTATACGTGTCTCAATTGGATTTTTACTTTGTACTTGACAGTAACTTTTTTGGAGTACTGAATACTGCAAACATTACATATTAGTTTAGTACAACGGTGTAGAAACATTTTAGGGAGACAACAATAGTGTTTCTAGTGTTTTGCTACAGCGTGTACTGACTGCTTAATAGTGTTTATTTAATAGACTGGCTTGAAGTGTGATCTGAAAGCGATGTTTGTTGTTGGGCAAAGATAACAGTTCTGAGAAGACTTTCCAAGATGAGTCAAAGGTTTAGTGAGTGTTCAGTAGCTGGAATTTTAAGGTTCTTCGTGTTTTGAGAAAAGGAGAGGAGATTTTAGGAAATGCGTTTCGGCAATTCAGGAAAACTAGTAGCAGAAATAAGAACAACAAAAAATAACACATGTAGAAGGAACATATTTAAAAAGAAATAAACAATATA
>JAABNX020000104.1:199997-212276 GCA_015163995.2 Mormyrus lacerda | reverse complement strand
TCAGTGCTCTAACACTGTGCCCCTTTATGTCTTTAATAGAGGAGCACAAATATCCAGAGTAACAAAAACACCATATTAAGATGAAAACCCACTAATGACCTCCTGTACCTACTCATTATTAAGGCAACTGATTCACGTACAGGTAGGATGCCCAGGGCCTGCTGTACCACACACAGTTTGTGGCTTACGATTATCCAACTCCAAACAGAATGGATCCCGCAATTCTGGACAGGTAGTAATTCAGGTCACTGCAGTGAAGTCAGACAGCTGCAGGTGATGGGGTTAAAATCCTACTTTCCACTGTGTGTGTGTGTGTGTGTGTGTGTGTCCTGCTGTGAACTAGAATCCCACCCAAAGTGAGTTTTCAGAATCAGGCCCCAATCTCCCTGTGACCCAGTACCAGATAAGATAAGTAGTTATGGAAAATATATAAAAATTGTGTGTGTCCCTGAAAAGAGAAGCCAAGCTGCATTTATCAAAATTCGTGCCAAGTTTGTTATCAGTTCTCAAGTTGTGGGCAATTACTTATTGTACTAGGAACACAATGAATCAACAGAATTACAGAGCCATCCAGACAGTGCTAAATTTACAGCCATTTAACCTTTCTGCAGTCAATATCGAGAGTAAATGTTCAATGTCTTACCTCTGGGAGACATAGAATAGAACCGGGATACTTCGTTCATCCCCATAAGGGAATTCAGGCAGTTCTCACACATTCCTTCTTGCTCTCCGCGAGAGAGACAGATTTTCGAACCGTAGCACAGGAACAGTCGGCACCCCGCACCAAAGGCCACAACAGTGAGACATGAACCCACAAACTCATGCACTTGGGCACAGATGTTTCACCTGCTGAGCTATACGCCTCCTGCTGGGATTTTCAACAACGACGGTATGTTCATCTGTACATTTTGTACCTTAAAGCGATTATTGTACACAGGGCTGGGCACAAAACCAAAAGAACTGTTAGCGAAAATGCTACATAGAAATGAGGACAGTGTAGCTATTCAGCCGTATATCTTATGAAGAGCAATGTTTTATCGGGCTAAACATTAAAAGCGAGACATTGTGCAACTCTCCTTGCAGGCAGCTAAAAAAAATAACCTCAGGAACAACGGAACATTAAAGGGCAGAGGAACAACCAGGCAGACCTTTGATTATTAAATGGTATTTATCTCCCGTGACGCCCTGGGCACCAACGTACATAGTTTTGACTGAGAAAAATCACGTAAAACTTTACTGGGGTCAAGAAGGTGCTGGATCGCCATTAAACGGGAGAAGAAACATCTACCGATCCGCAAATTACTCATCAAACGTGTGGAGCAGGAGAGCGTGAGCAGCATCCTCGACCTGATGGATGAGGGGGCCGGATGTAATGCGGGAGCAGCTCTTGTCTCACCGAGGTGTTTGGCGAGATCAGATGCAGAGGAGACCGAGGAGCCTGCAAGTGATGAATCTGGAATTGCCGAATTTGGCGCATTGGGCCAAAAGTGCCCCTGCCATTTCTCCCACCGGAGGATCTTGGCTTATTGGCCTGTCAAAGTGATTGACCACTCAGCGAGGGCAAGCCACTCATAAATATCAGTATCGCTTGGGACGATTTCATTTAAGGGCAGGTAGGCCAATGTGGCTCAATAAATTCAAACCCTCTGGAGACCAAGTATGGATGACTGAAGGGAATAAGACAAAGCTTCTCCCAGAACTTGACAAGTTACTGTTACTAACTTTCGGCAAAACCTAGAGTTTGGTTTAAATCGAACGGTACAACCTTTCATCGTAGACATCCTCAGGCAAAGATGCAGCGAAGAGATTCGACTTTGGAGTCAGAAATAGTGTAGGATTAATTAGCACCCCGTCAGTATCTCCAAAAGACAGACAAAATTATTTCCAGGTGGAGTTTCTGAACCGCGGGATAAAAATAATTCTGTCGAGTGCCACAGAGAAGTTTATGAATATTATGAATTATCTTCACGCTAAGGGCTTTTCTGCAAGGATGCGCCTCTGCTTTTAATCTGAGGTATAAAGCCAGCATGATGATGGCATGATTTTTATGCTTGCTCGCTTTCCAAGATGGAGAAGAATTTGTTAACAGTGAAAACAGCGTAAAGGTCCCTCTGGGAATTCGGCCTTAGATAGATTTTCTGAGACCAAGGTTTAGTGAAGGGCCAAAGAGTAGCTTCAAGGACACTGAAAAATGTCACTGCTCTTTGAAAACAAAAAGAATGGGATTTCTGAATAAGTTGGACCATTTTTTCCCCCCCCAAGTTATTCACTTGCATACCGATCGTTCAGGGATACTGGCAAATACAGGAAAGATGTTCAATGCTGGCATAAGGAAAGTGCCTCGCTCCTTCTTAAATCTGCATTTTTGAATGTTGGATTGCTAGTATAGCCAGCAGGCAGAGCCTGGATTTTGTTATGGGTGCGAGTATCAGCAGGTCACAAAGAACATGTGTATGAAGATCACCATCTCACTGTCAGGGTCGGTGCCCATCCCAGGTTCCTTGTCCCCGTTAGGCCAGCAAGTGTCACTGGCCGTCCTGTTCCTTCCTGTGTTTGGCCAGCAAGTATCATTGGCCATGCTGTTCCTCCCTGTGTTTGGCCAGAAAGTGTCACTGCCCGTCCTGTTCCTCCCTGTGTTTGGCCAGCAAGTGTCACTGCCCGTCCTGTTCCTCCCTGTGTTTGGCCAGCAAGTGTCACTGGCCTCCTGTTCCTCCCTGTGTTTGGCCAGCAAGTGTCACTGCCCGTCCTGTTCCTTCCTGTATTTGGCCAGCAAGTGTCACTGCCCGTCCTGTTCCTTCCTGTATTTGGCCAGCAAGTGTCACTGGCCGTCCTGTTCCTCCCTGTGTTTCGTACTTCTCCCTAGTGGGTTGTGCCCTTTTACCTGGACTACTGCATAGCTCAGTGGGTTCAGTGTGTGGTTCAGACTGTTAACACTCTGTATGTATTGATTTTCCGTTTCCCTGGTGCTTGTGTGATTGCATGCCTGCCTTAGGTTTTCCATGCTTGTATCTGGCTCACTTCCATCTCTGTATTTTTGATTCTTTGTTAACCGAGTGTAATCATCCCAGTTTGTGGTTTGGGTTTTTGGGTTTCAGTGTTTGTTAGAGTTCCTAGTTCTGTGCTTGTTAATTGTTCCGTCTGCACCCTCACTGATTGGATAATTGCCTTATGTTGTCCACCTGTCCTCTTGTTAGTCTGGTTGTTGTGTGTAATTACTGTAAGTGCCTGCCCCTCTTTGTTCTGTAGTTGGGTATTTTGCTTTGTTCACGCTACTGAGTTGTTACTTTCTGTTTATAGTTCTGTCTGTTTCCCTGTTCTGCCCCAATTCTCCAATTAGGGGTCATTTTCTTTGGGGCTAATTTAGTTAGTCTCTTGTATTACTTGCTTTGGTTGTTACCCCTTGTGGTCCCTTTACTCTGTGCTTTTCCCCTTGTCTTCAGGTTTTCACAGGTGGGGTCCCCTCTTCCCCAGGTGTGAGGTGACTACGCCACCCCTAACCCTAAATTAACTGTGCTAGTGGAAACTTGGACTTAAATTAAAAAAAAAAAAAATAGTAGCATGAACACAGGTCTTAGAAAAGAATATAAAGACTCAATCTTTATTAAAGTTTGGAAGTCCGGCTGTTTTGGTTGGTCGATATACATGCAGGGATAAAAATGGGATAAAGCCATTAGCGTTTTAGGTTAGCTACCAAAGACAGGGTGCCAATGAGCTGTGGGGACTAAGGGCCCAATTCAAACACTACACAGTAACCTCATTACACTAGTGGACATGCTCTTCAAAACCACGCTAGTCCTTGGTCTCCCAGCTGTCTTAGGCCCAGATGCAACCAAGCACCCCCCCTTCTCCCAGTAAAACAAAAAAGAGGGGGGAGGGGGAATAAGTTTAAAAAAAAAAACAAAAACCATGTAGCACATTTTCTTCAATAATACGTTACACACAGCCTATCTCCACTAGGCTAGAGGGAAACAACCAAAACCACCAAATAATTAAGACCAGCACCTGCATAAGGTATAAAACCCTCTCAGATACACATAAAGGGAGAGAACGGCAGCCAGCACTATAGCTAGACTCTCATAATACAAATCCCCAAAGTACATTCTCAGCTCAAAAAACCAATAAACCTACCTGGATAATATAAAAAAAGCAGTATGCAGTTAACAGCATATCCACACCGGCAGCACCAAACCCTGCATGCAGCTAACAGTGGAGACCATGACCCATCTCAGGCCCCCGGGTGTCCATATATTTGCCTGCTCCTAGGACTCCGGCATGCTCCTTACTGTATATGCCCACTCCCCAACTAATTAATAATGTCACATCCACTAGAGAAAGAAAAAATAAGCCTTCCACAAACTTACACCGGCTACAGGTAATAAACCCCTTTTGTCTCTGAGCTACAAGTGAATCATCCACCTTCATTTTCAAACCTCTGCCATGTCGTGCCGTGACACACAGAGTCCTGACTATTTATAAAATGAGAGGACGCTGGGGAAATTTTGACCATGTGGTACAAACTTCATGAAGTTAGATTTGCCACCAATTAGTCATACCAGGCAGTAATTTACTCTGTCAGTGAATGGTTGGAGAAACACGTAGCTTGTTGGGTGACCCACAGTGTATTACTTTATAGGCTTCTTGAAGGTGTTCCTACTTTCTTAGAGAAACACAGGTCTAATTACACTAAACTCTGTGTGCTGGAAAGTAAATATCATTCTTGCGGAGTTCTGTCACTGAAATTTTCAACACAACATGGCCCCTTTGCACACCCCCTCTGCTCGAGCAGATGGCTTACAGAGAACCCAGATTTCCCACACTTCTAGTAAAAACAGTGGAGTCCCGTTACTCCATTTACAGTACAGCATTGTCCAGCTCTTATAGCTTCTAAACAGGTACAGATAGATTAATCCAAACCAATCGGCAACTGTAAAGGGTAAGCGGTGTCTCTTAAAACTCCCAGAATGCACTTGATAATGTACAAAGAGGCATGTCAGCTGCCTTTTCCCCCTTAAGACGTGTCTCGATTTCTTAGCAACTGTGAATGTGGGAGCTAAAATTAAAATATTACCAGTGTAAAGTAACAAACAAAAACTGTGAATGGAAACAGACCAAACGGGCAATTTCCAAATTTCGAGCAGTTAAACAACAATAATAATATAACAAAAATCCATTAGGCTCAGGGAAATGGGGGTAAAAAAGACATTTCATGCTAATTCCACTAATGCTAATTTTTGTATTGGTTCCAGACTCAAATGAAGGTTTATGTTGTCTGGATAGAAGGGATTCATTCCAGAATGGGCTACAATCAGCTTCCCTCCATCAGTGTTTGTAAACACACAGCTAAACTCCTTAGCCATGATAGCACGCCGAGTCATTAAAACTAAAGGAGTGGATAAAAAAAAGAAAAAATCATCCATGCAAACACTCAGAGGCACATGGAAACAGTAACCTCCCCCCCTCCCCCCCAACACCTGTTTCCATTCACAGCCGCACGATATAGAACGGTGCAGATCAAACGGAATGACATTATGGAAGTGGATTCTATGACAACGCATAACAGAGCAAACATCCACCTCTTTCCTCAAACATAAAGTCAGTATTCCAGTCACAGAAGCATTTAACAGCCCCCTGGCAGGACACTAAACTGACAGCACCTCCCTCAAAGGAACCACCAGCTATGACAAAAAAAAGGCAGTTCATTGGATAGTCACACAAGCTATCAAGCTAAATAGATATTTATTTGTTATAACACACAATCAAAATGCAGCTTTGTGAGCGTTCTCATTCAAAAGACTTTACATTCCGTGGTTTCCATGACAGCGACTTCTGTCTGATTAAAGAGTAGACACAGGATGGCAATAACTCAGTTACCAGAATTGCCAGTGTATCACCAGAGGACCATGGCGCTAGAAGGTAAAACTGTGTACTGCCCGGGGGGGGGTAAAGCTGCCCCTACACCTCAGATAAACATTTTCAATAGGCTCTGAGAAGCTTATAGGTGTATGAATAACAAATATTACGATGACAATGAACGAAGACAACTGACTTGTGGCCAAGCCATCGGGAGGGACATAGAGGGGGTATATACGAGAGGGGGTAGGTTCGAGACCCAGCTTAGGGGGTCTTAAATGTGTAATATGACGTAGGGAAGCTGTCTCGGATATAATTGAAAACAAGGGAAGAAACGGAATGAAAATGAAATGAAAGAATGAAGCGAAAAAGCACAGTTCCGGTTTCTCCATCAGAGCTTTTATTCAGGAAAAAGGAGGAGTTGTTCACAGTATTTTTTTTTCCCTATACAGCGATTGTGGAGAAACAAAGTGTAACGTGGATTTAATGTGGCTTGTAGGTTACAGCAGGAAGTGGGAGAGAGAGAGAGCACAGCTTCTCAAAGACCTTGTGGTTGCCGAACAATGACAGTCATTGCCGAACAATGACAGACAGTGAAAAGTCTAAGAAACAGTCTCGGTAATCATGCGACGTTAGCAGATGACGGCAGATTCTACGCAAACAAGAAACAGACAGAGAGAGAGAGAGAGAGAGAGAGAAGAGCTGAGGGTATGAGGATTTAGCTTCTCTCTCCCCAGACTACCGTACTCTGGGCGTTCACCAGCACGAAGGTGATCAAGTGACCAGAAACGTCAGTGACGGCAAAAATATAAACTCATTTCTGCCAACTTAATTCCTTATTGATTTATTTAACGACACACCATTGAGAAAGCAGAGTCAGACAGTCCCTGGAGCGACTGGGAGTTAAGGCCCTTGCTCAGACACCCAGTGGTGTCATCGTTTTCCCGACCTTGCGACCCGCTTTGGGTCACTGTCAAAGTTATCAAAGCTTTCAAACTTATCTAATGCAGTGTTCAGCTGTCGGCCTCAGCGTCAGTGTTGACTGAGAAATACCCGATCGGTCCGCAAGTTCTCACTGAAAAGCACCTGTGGCTAAGAACCCACGAGTGGACAGAACTTGTAAAGGAACAGGTATAGCGTAAATCCTCATCGTCTGCCTTTGTAATGCTGGCCCCAGTTCAGCACACAGCTCCAAAAGGATTGATCTTGGAGATCTGAATCGACTTAGAAGCCAGTCATCATCATGGGCCGGGAAATCAGTATGATCCCTGAATACGAGATCTCTTCTAATTCTTCCAGTTATGTCTTCCAATAACGCAAGAGCTGCCATGGTAGTTGTAATAGTTCAGTCATTTTCTTCGTCGTTTTATTGTTAGCATATTGTTAGTTTTATTGTTAGTATATTGATTAAAAATCAGGAGCTGTACATTTGTAAACAACATACACTTCATGTCGGTGTATTGGATAAAGTCAGCGTCATGATTGTAATTTTAAAAATGGAAACCGCAGTAACAATGACTTGCCACTGAGTGCCGTCCTTTTACAAAACCGGGCAGAAACGTGTGTACGCCGTGTCTGGAGCTGCCGTGAGAATGTGCGTAGTGGTACGCCAAGTTTAGTTTTTTTACATCTCCTCGTGAACGTGGAAACGGACGTACACGACATTTTCGTGCGTACGCACCGTTTATAAATGAGGCCCCTGGTCCTTATATTTTGCTTCTCCATTTTTTAAAAAGGGAACTTGACTGGCTCTCGTTTTAAGCAGATTTTCACAGCCAAAAAAGTCCTTTGCTTTAAGCTCCCTGCTTAAGTGCTCTGCAGCCTGTTCTCAGATTTGGATCCATAAGCTTCAGGCTTCATAACGGCTCCTTGACAGCTGTGTCACCTGGTGCCTGTTCAGTTCATTGCTTCGTTCAACCCATTCCACCCAAGGAAACCCATTCAAATGGAAAGAGTTGGCAGATGGCAGGTGTGTCCTGCTGTAGACTGATATCCCACCCAAGGGAAGTATGAGTCCAATACTGTTGCCGAACCTCAGAACTATCATGATCACTTCCAGAAAAATGGTGAAAAAAAAATCACTAGCATGAAAAAAAAAATCCCGTTTTCAATTATCTCCATGCAGCTTCTTCGCAATGCAATATACGGCATCCCATAATCATCCCTGTCAGAACAGAACGCCAAGCATATTCATTCTTTGTTCTAGAATAGCTACCTCGAACTCCTAAACACATCATATTGCTAACGATTTACCAAAGCCCGTCTCCTCGGAGACCATTCCCCAAATCGCATGCCTGACAACCTGCATGACAGTAATAAGGTTCCCTGAAAGTTAATATATAATCAGCAGGGCACAGATGCTATTTTTCAAACATGTGTTTGGTTCAGGTTTGTTAAATGAGTCTGATTTCAACAGAATTCTTATCCCAAGGTCAACATTATTAATTAAACCAAAAGTTTCATGGATTATATTTAATATAATCCATGCCATTTGCCATGCTCAAGGACCCGAATGGTGATGTGACTTTTCTGCCTAAAATGGGATTCAAACCAGCAAGCTTCTGATCACAGATATCGACTCAACCAACTGATCCACACACCCAAGTGCTGTCGGACGTCTTTTCCCTGTGATGAACTGCCATCCAATCAGGGGTGTTACATCCCCCTACCTCATGCCCTGTGCCCCTGAGATAGGCAGGAAATTGCCGCATATTTCAATCTATATGCAGGTATGGGTACCTCAGTACTAATTATGTCAATCCTTGACTATACTACGCTACACTGCAGTTTACTATACTGTACCATACCTGTGATGACTGGCGTGCGGTGAGTGGGGAATCAGGTGAAAGCCATAAATATGGGTAGAATGGAGTTTATTCCCAGTGGACGGGACGACAGGGGAGCACACGGCAAACTCACGTCAATGACAGACATACTACACTCCCCAATGCTATCCTATTCTATTCCATACTGCACTACACTATACAACACTCCCCAATGCTATCCTATTCTATTCCATACTGCACTACACTATACTACACACCCCAATGCTATCCTATTCTATTCCATACTGCACTACACTATACTATCTCCATTGAGCTTCCATGAGATTCAATGTGTTCTGGGACCAAATTAGGGCTTCTGTGATGCAAACTTCAAGGAACTTGAAACTTTCCACCCTTTAACCTCGTCTCCATCTTTGTAGAGGGCAGTAGGCAGGGTATTTCTGAGGTTTCCTGACGTCTGTTATGGTCTCCTTGGTTTAAATGGTGTTGAAGGCCCAGCTGGTGATACAACGTATCTTTTAAAAAAATACAAAAGTGTTTCTTGACAGCAGGGAATGTCCCTCTGAATATTCTGTCCTGACCACTGCCTCTTCTCCCTAATTGCCCCGCCCCCAACTAGCGTTCCATCATTCTTAAGTTGCATCTTACATATTAAGGCCATTTGACTGCTATTGCCTATGATCGGAGCAGTCAAGTGTGAAATTGCACAGTACAGACCAGAGCTGGGACAAAAAGAGAGGAAAGGTTTGTGAATCTCTGTCCTCAGCAGCAGGTGGTTTAGGAGGGAGAGCTGGGCAATTGAAGTTTTCAGGGATAATTTGCTGCTGCTCCACATGAGGTGATTGTCCTGTTGGTCTTTGCCTCATTAACCCCGACTTGAGTCTTGGCCCCCACACCAACAGCATTAACAGCAACCTGTGTGTTTTGGTGTGTGACTCAGTGGGCCGGGATACGGGGCCCGTAATTGGAAGGTCGCCTGTTGACCGACAGTCCCCGTTTCAGTAACCCAGCTGTGAAGGAGAGAGGAAAATGAGACCAGGAGAGGCAGCGAATATTGATACTAGATAATGATCAGCATGGCTGGTAAAGCACACATAAACCAGTATTGGCCTTTATTGGTTTCCCATACTTGATTATCCTATACAGGGTCCAGGGTCTGTTCTGGAAGCGACATGTGCAAGACAGGGCAGGACGGGATTCTAATCCATTGCAGGACACACCCATCAAGTCCATTTTAACATGTTTTTGGACCATGGCATGCTGTAGATAGCCCAGACGTTACCACATTACACCCTGGGAGCATGCAACCCCAAACCCCCCCCCCCCGCCAAACACACACAAAGCCAGAGCAGACTCATGAAGTGTGTGACAGCCGTGCTAACAACTTTGGCACCTACCAAACATGAACTGCAAAAAAGCTCGGAAATAAATAAAACCAAATCAAAAGAGCTTCTAAAACACGTATAATCAGTTTGTTTATGTAGACAGTGTTTGATGAACAAACTGATTATACATATTTTAAATGCTATAGACAGTGTTTGATTAAACTAGCAGTCAATTAAACAAGAGATAATCTCTTGGGGGCTGCAGGTGCCTTTTGAATTTGACGATACCCTTTACAATCAATGACGAGCGGCTGCTCCTTTTGAGGAGTGAGGGTGACACGTCTCACGTGATTAAAATGAAAGCTAATCACAAACAGAAGCTCTTCTGTTCAAGTTGTTCATTGCAATGTCACACATTATCGGTGCAATCAGGGTAATGGCGATGGCGCTCAGTTTCACCTGCTCAGAACCACCAAGTCCAAACGCCGTGACGCACCTGTATTTGAACAGGAAAACCTGACTTGGACAGTGACCCAGAGCTGGTTCAAGTTGCAGGGTCAGGAGAGCGATGTCACGCTCAGACCGCTGAGCGAGACCCTTAGCCCTCTTAGCCTCTTAGCCCTCCAAGAAGCTGGTAGGTGGATGCTGGGGCCGCAGGGTGAGGTAACTACATGGGCGGACGTGGGGAAAGCGTGGTGCACGCTTGCGCCTGGGGGGGGAGGGATCACACAGGCTTACTGGGGTGAAAATCGGAAGAGGTACTCAGGCCGCGCAGGAGAGTAATCAATCACTCCAGGAGAAGCAGGGAGAATTGACACTTTGGCAAGTACACATCAGTCACTAATACCTCACAATGAAGTACTGGGAAGAAACTGGAAAGTAAACCTGCGGTTAACTGACCATCAGCAGCAGCTGTCAGTAAGCCCTGAAATTAACCAGCAATCCTCTGGAGCTGTCAGTATTCTGGAAAGGCGGAGCAGGTGAGGGATTCAGCCTCCGTCCATACAGTACGGGCTGACCTCAAAAATGCGCGTCCCTTTGCACAAATGTATTGTATTTATTGTATGTGAAATGAATACAATGTAAAAAAAAATATACTAATTACTTGGACACATCGAAGTGTCCTAATACCAAGGGGAATGTGGGAGATTCATTCTCCTTCTAAGTGGGGGGGTGGTAGGGAAAGGAGATTATATACCAGAGGCAAGAAGCTTTCGGCATGGAAAGAGCCCCGCAGAGCCAGATGGTTCCTGAAAACTCCCCAGGCTAAATTTACCCTTAATTAAGAGCTGCCACGTGTGCTGGTTATTGTTGTTAATAGCCAATTAAATGACAGATCAATCAAACACACTTATTCATAATGAGGTCAGGCCTGAAAAGTTAATGGCAGGTATATTTGCATAGGGCGTACTTAAGCTACCACTGCATCCCTCCCACTGCTTTTCTTCTCCGGAGGCTGAGAATGGCAAGCGATTGATTGATGGACGAAAACCACTACTGTAATAGTAAGGAATATGGCTGTTTTAACAGCCAGAAGATGTGAATGACCACGTTTTATTGCATATTGTTTTGTAATCATATGAGAATTTAAAGGCAGCTCTGCTTATTTGGTTTACACAATGACCTTTATCTAAATTAGAATCTGTCTCGTTCTGTTCATTTAAATGTTTCTTCTGGGGGGGCAATAATGGATAAATGAAATGCCCTTTTATTTAAAAAAATGCCCCTTTATTTTAATTAACTTTTACTGGGAGAGTTTCTTAAATGTTTTTTTTTATTCCCCAGGCAAAGAAATTTGTTTCCAGTTTATGGAACTATGAGGCAATTTATCTGGAACAATCGAGGCAAATTCACTGCAAAAAATCAAAATCGTAATAAGCTCATTTTTCATGTTTTAAGTGAAATCATCCTGTCACTTTTAATTCAAGAACCCAAAGTTACCCAAAAAGCAAAACTTCCTCGAGGTAAAAAGACTAGGTTTTAGACAGCATGCCTTGGATTTCTTGAATAGTGAGATTGTCTTTAAAAATCTTATTTCAAATGGAATTTTTTTTTGAAAGTTTTTTGGACAGACCAAGATATTTTATATCCGGGCAAAAGACAATATCTTGTTTTAAGAACATGCCATATTGCACTGTAAAAACTGAAGTCTAAGCAAGTAAAAAAAAAAATCTTATATCTGGAAAATGTTTTTTGCCATTAAATAGTCTTATAAAATACATTGTGCAGTAGACTATACAGTAAATCTTAATTTAAGAAAATTGATCTTCGTCTGGCTAGGCAAATAAATGTGAACTCATTTTAAGCAAGATTTTACT
>JAABNX020000104.1:164790-185311 GCA_015163995.2 Mormyrus lacerda | reverse complement strand
CCAAAATCAAAAAAAAAATATCAAAAATACCCCCCCCCACCCCAAAAAAAAAAAACAAAAAAAAAAAAACACAGAGGTAGAGAGGTTAGCATTGATCAAAAATTTAATGTCAAACTACATATAAAAAAGAACAAAAAAAAACATTAACATCAGTTGTAGTCTGACAGTTAAATCTAATGAGGACTTAAAAGATGGGAAGCAGGATTCTGGACATGATGGTTCTATTACAAACACAGGTGTGCGGGCGTCTTCTTCGTCTGTGGCCGTCTGATCCGGCAGTAAAAATGGCAGGGCAGGGGCGGACTGGGGGAGGGACCCCATCTGCCTCCTGATCTGCCGCTTTCACCGAGCGCCAGGGTCGACTGGAAGCAGAAATGTTCGGCCTCTCCCTCCCTCCCCCTCCCCCCCCCAATTCCACGGAAGCCGAGACAAACTAGAGATCTGGTTCGGGGAATCTGCCGTCGTACATCTAGATGAAATCTTGACCTGGGACTAGCAGAACTGCAATGGAAATACAAAACACAACGAAACAGTATTAGAACAGAAGAGAAGAGGCACTTAATTCATCCCTCTGCAGAAACTGTGCGGCTTTCAAATGCCACTTTATAGGCATTGCTCAAACCTAATCACTGGTGGGCCCTTATCTGCTGCATATAGGATTTGAGCCCATAACCTTCCGGGCACGAACACTGATCCTTAACCTGCTGAGCTACGTGCCAATCGATGAACAATACCTGTAGATTCACAAGGCAAGCATTTCTTTTAGTATCCTGCCCACCTTTGGTACAAAATGACGCAACGTCATCTGACGGCCCCTTATGTTCCCCGGCGTCAACGCAACCAATCCAACTGGCACCATCACAGACCACCATCAGCACAGACACAGATTAAAATGGGAGTCTTTACAAGAACACGGTCAACACGGGCAAGTGCTGGCAGGTTACCTTCCACCGGTTTCCACACTCATTGCAGACTACGAATGTGGTCATGGGTTCATCGGCACTGCGGGTCTGAACCTGCAGGAATGGGGAGGTTATTGGTGCATCGTAATCTGGCTCGTAGTGGAAGAGACCAAAATGCACTGAACATCCGCGATTCACTTATAACCATCGGCACAATCATAGTACATTTACAACTTAACAGGCAAGCAAACAAGCCTTAAAACACATTTATACTGCAACAGCACATTTGTTTAAAATTATGCAAATACTAGTAAACAAAAAGACGGAACCGAAGCCAAGCAGACAAACAAAACCAAGTAAGCAAACAAGCAGACAAACAGGAACAAGTACGGACAAAACAGCACAGACCTGGGTGTAGGTACAGTTCTTCTTTTTGCATTTCCCGCAGGTGAACAGGTCGGTTTGCGTGCCGCCCGTCTTTGCCATTTGGTGCTCTCGAATGGCCTCTTTGGTCAGGTTCTTGCGCATCTCCTTCAGTTCATCACTGGCCATCTCCTGTCGCAGGGAAGGAGATGCAACCAAACCTGCGTGAGATGAGTGGCGTGCTTGCAAAGGCTTTCAGGAGCTGATCAGTCATGACGTAGCCGGGGGGGGGTTATACCTTATTACTCTGTACTTAAGAATGCGTGAGGGTGGGACTCAAACCCATAACCACAGAGTTCATAGGCTGCAGCACTAACGTCTGCTAACCATCACCCTATTAAAGATTCTTCTAAGAAGCATGATAAAATGCTTAAACACACGAACTTCACAGCCATATTGGAGGAACCAGGTGAAGATCCCTATAATGGTTCCTGGACCTGTGAAGGCCGCAGATGGGGGTGGGGGCTCACCTCCGCCGTCATACGGGCCATGCGGTCGGGCGGCACATTGCCGCAGAGAACGTTCTTGCGTAGGTTGGGGTTCTTCAGGTCCCTAAGGTTGGCGATCCGACTGCGCACCCGGTTCTTGTACTTCGTGTCTGTGTTTTTGAGCTCCTGGAAGATGCGTGCTGCAGAGTTAAGGAGCGCGTTTGGACCTCAGACTGGGGAGGCAACCCCCATAGAGAAGACTGCGCCCTCATCCTAGACGTACAGCCTAATTAATGGCACTGCGAGGTCTCTCACAAACAACCGGTCACTACACGGCTACTGCCAACAGCTAGACAATAATACGGCACAAGGCGCAGAAGCCTTTACATTTACTTACGATTCACAATTTCTTCTTATTTCCAGTGATGTGCAACTGAAAGCATGGTCAGACAGTCGCTTGAGCAACTGGAGATCAAGAGCCTTGCTCAGGGTCCCAAGGGCCTTCTGACTCTGGGATTTGAACCAGCAACCTTCCGACCACGGGCACAGCGTCCAGAAGCGCCCCTTGATTTGAGGGCATCTGATCATTTAGCCATTTCTGACGTACCCAGAGATTTAAAACCTCGCCCAGATCAGAACCGATCTGTTGATTATCTCCCGGGCCGGTGAAGGATATAGTCCTCGATCTGGGCGCCGAGCTCGTCGCAGTCAGCACCAATAGCGATGTAATCATCTGGGAGCAAGAGACAGAAATGACGCGTCGTGCATAAACAGCTGATTTGAGTCGGCCATGTTGCGAGGAGGCCGCCAGGGGGGCGGGGCTTACCGCCGGCTTGCAAGGCGCCGGCAAGCATCTGCCTGCATTTGTTCCGGACGGAGTCCGAAGTGCTGGGGGCTCTAGGGAACGTGGTGATCAGTGTGTCTGGGGCCACAGCGCCGGCTTCGCTGCTGGAATTGCTGCTGGAGCTACTGGGAGGGGAACGGCGCCATCAGACCGGCATTCAGAGAGGGGGGCGGTACGGACCGCACGGCGTGGTCCAGGGTCACCTTTCCTCGCGAGGTTCTGGGCTGTTCTGTGAGGACGACACGGCCTGCATGGTGGGCTCCTTCCTCTTCTCCTCTGCCGGCTTCTCCCCTCCGGTTCCTCCCGGTTCATCTATCAATCAGAACATCTTCAGACGCGGTTCCGATAGGCATGTCGCATAATGAACGCTCCAACGCTTCGAGTACAAATATATCCTTCATCCAATCACAATCATCTCCACACAGCTAACGTGAGAGACATTATAAAAACAAAAACAATCTTTGGGAAAACAAATCTTCAGGCCAGTGCTGCCCTCTGGTGGTACTACAGCAGAAACATCATTTACGCTAAAAACAAACATACTAGTATTTTAAGAGGTAAGAGGAGTAAGACGACGCTGGAGGATTTACCTAGAAGCTTCTTCCACGACTTAATAAGCGACTTGGCCAGCGTTGTGACCTCCTCATCAGTGCTCTGCTTACGGATGGCGTTCACCGACATCCCGATGCGGGTGGACTAACGGAGAAGGCGACGTTGCTTCTTTATCATCACTCCTCATCGACATCCCGTATATAAAAAGGCAGCAGTGTCCAGCTATGGGGCGCCAGGTGTTAAACGCACGTTTTCGCGCACGGAATAAATTCTGTGCCGCAGAATTCATTTTTACATGACGAAATCAAGTAATTCCCTGCTGCGTTCTGTCCATAAAAGCGAAAAAACTCCGCTGTCTTTCGTGCGCAGAAATCAAAAGGAACGTTTCATTTTGCTCGCAGGATTTAGTGGGTGAAACGCATTTTGCGAATTTCCGAAAGTCACGTTGCGTGACATTTCGTGGTTGATAGTCAAGGCTTTGATTACGAAGACGCGTGTAATTGTGTTTGACTTGCATTTACATGTAATAAAAATACAAATAACTCCTAGGCTCACTTTCACCGTTGTTTCATTACGTTTTTTATATTTTTAAGCCAAGCCAGTGAAAAATCTCGCCGCAGATTCTCTCCAACTGTAGGCTGTGTCACCGTTCCATTTCCTCCTGAATAACACTGTACCCTACAGTTCACATCAAGCACACTAGGCAAGCTGCACGTAATATAATAGTGAATCGTAATATAATAGTGAATATGAAGAGAGTGACATGTGGAGCCACAGGCTGCCTGCGGATCCTCGCAGCGTCGCAGGAGTCACAAACTGCTGATGGAGTTACAGCGACTCGACCAGGTCCGCAGAGTATTCAGGGGGACGACCAGGACAGGACAGTCACTGGTCCACTGCCTGTCGCAAGGAGGTTTCTTGTTATGCTCCTAATTAGCGATTAGTTAGTAGAAGTATGAGCCCTGGGTTTGTATATTTATTACATCTGAATGCAAGCTAAACGTAACGACGCGCGTCCGCAAAATCAAAGCCACACTCCACCTTCTGCTCATAGCACGGTACCAGCCCCTCCCCCCAAGGCACCTGCTACATTGCTCTCCTGACTCAACAAAAGACAAAATGCATCTCGTGATTCCACAGAACTCATTTCGATCACGAAATGACTTTCTTCTGTCCGCAAAGTGCTGATATCAATTCTGTGCTCAAAATGAAACATTCCTTTTGATTTCTGTGCACGAAAGTGTTTTGCTTTTGTGGACAGAATGTAACAAGGCAGTACTTGATTTCATCATTAAATAATGCTTTGTGTGGCACAGAATGTATTTTGCACGTGACGCCCCATATCCTGTAGTATCTCACCTGTAGCAGTTCCAGTGTCATTGGAATGTTCTTCAGCTCTCTGAGCAGGTCAAGAGCTCCGGACTGTGAATGCAATTTCGACAATTAGTTTCCGAAATTACGGTCTACAGTGGCAAAATAACAATTGTAATGCCTTACTGCAACCATACAGTCCCAGCAATATATTCTGGATTGTTCAGACAACAGCAGCTAAGTATTTACATTTATCGGGCTGATGCTTTTACACGTAAAATTGAGGAAGCAGGCTCAGACAGTCTCTGGAACATTTTGGGGTTAAGGGCCTGACATCACTCTGCCGACCCTGGGATTTGGACCGGCGACCTTCCAGTCACAGGCACAGAGAGCTAACCCACTGAGTCACACGCTGCAGTTTAGTTACATGTTAAGGTGCAGTATAAATATTATACTGCATTATTGCACCTGCATACTTCAACTCGTTGAGCAGGTTCAGAGCTTCAGATTGCAAGTACTTCAGTCAATGGCTTAATTTTAATTACCCAATTGCGGGCTAAGGCGGCAGAACAGGTACTGTGTGTATTTTTGCAACTGCACACAGTCCCAGCTGAGTATTCCAGATAATTCCTTGCAGATGCATCCCAAGCCCGACAGACGCATGGCGAAAAACGCCGTTTCAGGGCAGGGGATCACGACCGGCTATCGCCGCCGGCTCGATCCTCCGTGCGCCCGTATGTTCCCCAACAGCCTGGCGCCGAGGGAGGCGCGCCTTCGCGGCATGATGTCTAACTACCAGCGGGAGGAGCGCGGAGGCCTCGGATCCGCAAAGCCGCATTTTAAAAACTCGTGGAGATTTTTCTCTTTTTTTAAAAAAAAAAAAACAGCGCGCTTTGGTGCAAACGCACCCAGGCGAGCCGGGTTTAAGATGAGATAAAGCCGGTTGAAGACACCCTTTACATGTATATGGAGCATGCCGGGAGAACTGAAATAAAGGCAATCCGCCGGGCACCATACACCGGGGAAAAGGAAGCCCTCTTTAAATACTTAGTCACTTTAACTTAACATACAGCACAAAAGTATAAAACAGTCCCCGATCATAAATATTTATTCGGTGATCCAGCCACATGTGAGCGGCTTCCCGACACTGGCATGATCCCCCTTCTCATCTCTCACCCCGTTTTTCTTCTGCGCCATCTTATCCATTTTCTTGGCGATCCGGATGATTTCCTCCTCCTCTCTCTTGCCCATCGCTCGCTGCCTGGCGCCACAAGTGTTATTTAATAAAAAAGAAATGTACAAATAGTTAAAAAATAAAAAAAAAACAAAAGGAAAAGGGTCAGGCCAGCAGCTCGGCGACGGTGCACAGGCGCATCAGTAGGCTGGGCGGGCGCAGCTGGCCCGGGGAGGGAAGGATCAGCGACTCGGCGAGGGGGCCGATGGCCGATGCACTGATTGCCGCTGCGTCTGCGCACGATCGCGCTCCTCTCCGCCTCCTACCTGCGGCCACTTTGCTTTCCCTATAAACCTTTCCCTCTCTTTGGCAGCTTTCTGTCTGTTTTCCCACCAAAGCACCGAAAATTCATTCATATTAAATGCACAAATTTGCATCAGATTTACTTGCTTTGCATTAAAAGGCAAAAAAATCGGTCCCTGCATTACAGTACTAGCTTTTTATTGGTATTAATTGTGTGCCAGGATTTTTACTGACACAATTTGCGGGATAATTTAGTTGAAATTTGCGCTTTCTTTCTGCGCATGCGCACTGCCGGTTCAGTTGAGACGCCTCGGTTTATGAGTAATTTGAATATATTTCCTGATAACGGGATGGTATCATAAACATACCATGTGCCTGTTATGTTAAATGGCTTATCTATAATCATAATATGGTGCTAAATTGTATAGTCAAATTTAACCTGCTCTTATTTAGAGATGCTGAAAATGCCAGACTGCAAGAAATGAATGCATAGCTACGTACTGACTGACAAAAACACATGCCTATCTGTTGATTATTAGTATTTATTAGGATCGATCCTACAATGATGCAAATCTGGGAATCGACGGTGCTTCTGTAAAAATATTAATGAACATTTAATCCAGTCTACGCGCGCCTACCCAGCGTTTGTTAATGGTTTTGCCGCAATCAGTTTGATGACTGGCTTGGTCGCTTGCTTTCGGTTACATCTGCTGAAGCTGTTCGGGGGGAAAGAGGTGCTGGGGTCTCCCCTTCCGCTGCCTGTCATCGAGAATGAAGCACGGCTTGGGGTACGACCAGTGCTTAAAGTGATCCGGTACTCACCAGCACCCCCTAACAACACCGATCTGGTTTTCTCATCAGAGGAGTTTTGGCTGGCACTGAGTAAAAAACAGTTTTTCCCTACTTTAAGCACTACGAGTAGTACAACTAGTATAATGATAATAATAATAAAATAATAATAATGATTATTATTTTATTATTATTATACTGTTTGTTAGTGTCCTGCGATGGGGAAACCCCTCATTCCCTCAACATGGTCATTGGCTTTACCAGTTAGTACATCTTAAAGTGCCACAGCCATGCAAATATTTTTCAATCGACGTGGCTGACGTTTTATTTCTTCATTAGTTTCGATAAAAAGACCCCATTGCCGTCAAAGTGGATGGCATGGTTGTAGATTTAGGTATGGACAATATGGATGTGTCCTGGATATTGTAGGAGAACCGTGCGTATTTAGGAGGGCGGGGATTTCGGGCTTATTTGGTACCTACTGTATAAATGTTGAATCCAAACCCACGCACCTGGTGAAAGCCGTGATAAAATTAGAAATTCACAGCATGTTGTAAATCACAACTCAAGACAGCGACCCCGCCTCTTGAAGATGCTTCACAGATTTGCTCCGATATAAGGGGGAAAAGTGACCAATACGGACTGGGTAAAAATAAATACATGCAAGAGTATGACTTCTTCGCAAGATAATATGATAACGTATATGGGGAAATAATCGACACAGAAGCTGAACGTTTATACCTATATTTAACATTCGATTCAGGCTTCCTGTGCCAGTTTAATATCGATTAATGCACGTTCTGTGAACTTGATCAGATGTGATCAGATCCGGGACCGGAACATGAAATACAAAGCTCAATAAAGAGCTAGAGAGCCTACAATGACATCCTTAATACAATTTAAAATTAAACAGCCCCCGGCCCATTTAAAATGGATTTTGTTATACACTGTGTTGATCAGCATTTAATTTTAATTTAATTGCAAACACAAGGTCTTATAGCATAATTTATTGTAAATCCATTTAATTCAAATAAGTAGCATTTCCACAATGGATTTCGTTAAACATCCAAACGCATCTTTACCAAGAGGAAACGGCTTTTTCGTGATAAACAGCTATTTCCACAAGAGTTCGAACACAACACTAGCCACGTAGGCGCTGAAGTTCTGGGTCCCTGTCGCTCTCGCTGTCACTGTGGAGGTTTCACGAAGGACTGAGGCAGACGCTCAGCCCCACGGCGTCTCCTGGGCTAAGACTCTGCTGTGGGGTTGGTGGTGTGTCTGCCAATCAGCGACGTTAGCGCGTCTCAGCGACGCGACGGACCTAAGAGCTTACAGAGGACTCAGCTTTCAGCCCGCGTTTGTGCTGGTGTGCGTTCGAAGGCGACGTCTCGAGATCAGCTGATCGGAGGGAGCTGCTTCTCGATGAACTGCTTGATGTCCATCATCTCCTGCAAGAAGGGCGTTGTGGTGAGATAAGGATACCAAGAACCCTTAAAAACCAGCAGGATTGTAGGTTGCGCAGGCAGTTGAGATTCTGAGACCACCACTGGAAGGTTGTTGGTTCAAATCCCCGTTGGGCCCTTGAGTAAGGCACTTACACCCCAATTTTTCTGGTTTCCTACTGTCTTACCCTGCTCTCTCAATTTTAAGTTGCGTTAAATAAAACTAAATGCTAAATAAATGTACATATATACTATGTGGACAAAAGTATTGGGACATACCTCTTAATTTAATTCAGGTGTTTCATTCAGACCCATTGCCTCAGGTGTATAAAATCAAGCATCTAGCCATGCAGTCGGGTTTACAAACATTTGTGAAAGAATGGGTCATTCTGAAGAGATCAGTGTATTCAAGCATGATACACAGGATGCCTCCTTTGCAATATGTCAGTTTGTGAAATTTCTTTCCTGCTAAATATTCCATGGTGAACTGTAAGTGGTATTACTCAGCCACGAAATGGCAGACTACGTAGAGTAACAGAGTGGGGTCGCTGAGCGCTGAGGTGCAGTGTGTAAGGACTGCAGAGCTCCAATCTTCCTCTGACATTAACCCCAAAACAAAAACTGTACACCGGGAGCTTCATGGAATCAGCTTCCATGGCAGATAAACTGTAAGCAAGCCTCACATCACCGAAGACAATGCCAAGCGTCGGATGGAGGGGTGTAAAACAAGGGTCCCCAACCACCGGGCCACGGACTGGTAACGGGCCGTGGAGGATTTTGTGCCGGGCCGCAGCAAAAGGATAACAGAGGCCGTTTTATTTTGGAAAACATTTCCATCTGTGGCCCATAGGTGGCGATAAAGCAACGCACTTGGTGATTAGGTAAAGCCTCATTAAAAGTATGTTTCAAAGAACTCTGCTGGTGTTCTGGATTAGGATCAACGCAGAATATCAAGAGATTGCCAAAAAAGCACCAAATGCCTTGCTTCCATTTCCAAAAACCTATCTTTGTGAAGTGGGATTTTCTGCAGTGGCAGCGACCAAAGCCAAATTATGGAGAAGATCGGACACATTGTCTCCCATTATCCCCCAGATGGGACCGGCTTGTAAGGGGGAAACAAGCTCAGGGCTCCCACTTATTCAGCGGGATGGTGAGCTGCAATTTTACACAAAAGCGCCTGGCTGCAGACACTGTAGGTGTGGAGCTCCACAGTAAGCGGAAACACGTGACCTCTACAGTAGGCGAAAACACGCCACCTCCATAGTAGGCGGAAACACGTGACTTCACATTTGCACACAGTTACGTCGCACGAGAAATGTTTTTGTGTTGTATCCTGTATTGCAATATATTGGAATAAAAGGTTTAAGAAATATAGGATATACGTAAAATAGACAAATTAAGAACAATAGACTAAACTATATTGCGTTTTTGTTACTGTTGATGATGCTGAGAAATAAACATGGTCCTAATTGTGTTTTTAATTCGTAAAATGTATAAAAATATTACTGATTACAAGCCAATACGTGTTTCCGCTTACTGTGGAGGTCACGTGTTTCCGCTTACTGTGGAGATCCACAGTGGCTGCAGCCAGACCCTTCTCATTTTACACACTTTGTTTTTAGTTGTTCCTATACTGGGCCATGAAAATATTATTTTCCATGAAATTGGTTCATAGCACAAAAAAGGTTGGGGACCGTTACACGTCTCTGCACGCCTCTTAACATGTTAACGGAATAAAAGCCGGTCTGCAGTGACATCAGTGTCTAACCTCAGAAATGAGCAAAAAAATCCCACAGAAACATTCCAAAAGCTTGTAAACACCCTTCCCAGAGGAGAATTAGAATTTGGTGATCAGTGGTCATTGTTAACACACCACACAGTGCGCAACAACAAAATATGTCCTCTGCATTTAACCCATATGTGACTTTCGTGACATAGCAGGGGGCAGCTAATTTAACGCCCAGGGAGAAGTGCTTGGGGATGGTACCTTGCTCAGGGTATCTCAGTGGTGACTTGCTGGTGGGGGATTCGAACCTGCAATCTTTCGATTACAAGTGCGCTTCCCTGACCATCAAGCCACCACTGCCCACAGCTGAAGTGGCGGCTGAAATAGCTGCAAAGGGGGGACCAGCTCCGGATTGATGTCTATGGGTTTCAAATAGGATGTCAAAGGTTCCTATAGGTGTAATGTGTAATAGCCAGGTGTTGCAATACGTTTGTCCACATAGTATACACAGGTCTGGTGTGCGGCTCCTGTGATCAGAAGGTTGTTTGCTCACATCCCTGCTTGGGTTCTTCAGCAAGATCCATAATCCCAGCTGCCCCAGATACTAGCTGACCCTGCTTTCTCAGCTGTGCGTCACTTTGATTAAAACGACCGCAAAATAAATGTGAATCTAACTGATCTGCGGCCACCTGCTTCCAGAGCTCACTGACCTGGGGGCAGGACCCGTGCTGCATTCCTGGGTAGGTTTTAAAGTGCACATTGGCCGGGTTGAGGAAGCTCTTCAGCTTCTCCACGGTCAGACAGCCGAAGACGAGGGGCACCAGCATGTCGGCCTCCCCGTGGCACTGGAGGATCGGCGTGTCCTTGTTGGCGCTGCCCGTCGCACCCTGCACGAGGTCAGAAGCGGGTCAGCACTCTGCGCCCGCGACCGTAAGGCTGCAGATTCAGATCTCAAAGTCGGCCGAGCGATTTCATGATTGGGCCCTTGAGCAAGACGCTTAACCCCATCTGCTGCAGGGACCGGCTGACCCCTGCTTTGAGCTGTGCGTCGCTTTGGATGAATAAAAGTGTAAATGTTCTCTGAAATGTGTGACACTAATCGCGCTTTTCCACTGCCACCAAGAATCGAGCCGTACTGCGAACTGGCAGTTTTCCATCGTAACGCCACGGACGTGGCCCAGCTTACTAGCAGCCTGGAAGTGTGACCAAAATGCGCTGGCTGTGTTGCCACCATCTGATTGGTTAAAATGAACCGAGCTACTGAAGTTCTGCATATGAATTATCGGAAGGAAAAAGGTTACCTATATATTATTGCGATGTGTTGATGCCTTCCCAATAACTCGGAAACTGAAAATTTCCAACCTCCTCCTTAAACAAGCACTATAGAACAGCTCAAGGGAATGGATTCACAATGCAGATTCACACAAATGAATGTTGATTCAGCTAGCATTCAATGCTAACATAACACGACGATTCTCATAGGCGTGCTAGCAGGAATTAGCACGTAGTAAATCATGGTGTACACAGTGAGTAAGTTCCTCTTCGGTTTTACGTCACCGTCGGTCTCCGAACCGCATCGCCTTTACGGACCCATCTGCAGTGGAGAACCTAAGTAAGCCTCCCCCTGGTGACCAGTCGCTCTTCACAGTACGGCTCGTGTACACGGCAGAACAAGTATGCCAGGGAAAAGGCATGTTAACAGTCTTTGCCTTATATTCATTCCCAGGTGTGACAGTATGCATGTAACGAGGGGGGGGGAGGGGTGTCAGCCTGGAGGGTGTCCGATCTCTCACAGGTTATTAACATATCATTTCAGATACATTACATTCAGATGCGTTTATATACAGTGAAACAGCGATGATTATTCAGTGAAGGTATCCCGATCCGCGGTCCTCCCAAGGCTCAAGCCCGAGCCCTGACAGGCCGCCTTAACGGCAGCGGTTGATGAGGACATGCGTGTGGGCGGGGCCAGGCCGCGCGGCCATCACCGAGCATGTGCGGAGTACCTGCGGGAAGGAGCCGCGCAGAGGAAGCCAGCAGCTGAGCGCCACCACGCCAGCCAGCTTCTGCTGGGACGTCAGAGCCGTGTAGAGGGACAGCGCCCCCCCCTGCCCGCACACAGGAACACACAGAAGAAAAGGCGGCAAACTTGTAAATAACTCCATCTCTCTTTGGTACGCCGCTAATTAGCAAACACATGCTGTCAGGACGATTCTCCAAATGTGTCCAAAAATGGTGATATTTCCCAAAACAGAAATTTTGCTATAAAGTTGAAAGTTAATAAAAAATAATAATATATTTCAACCTTAAATTAATGGAGTATCACTGAACATGAATAAACTATTAGAAGGTCCAATCCCGGAATCTACTGGAATTTTCCAGAATCCCACAAGCACTCTGCCTAGCCGGCATTTACACAGTACGCATTAGTGCTTTACACGCCGTCACTTTTCAGCCCTGATAAGTTGCTCATCCCTGCTCTACACCCAGACACTTCAATGGTTCTGCCTCATCGCCCTCATCCTCCAACCACAGAACATTCAGCTATCGGACTTTGCGTGATTGACCCTTGTTAAGCAACCCGGCGGCCGGACACATTACACGGGAAACTCACAAGCAACTCACGCTCATTCTAAAAACTCAGACTTTTAAACGTAACATAACCGCTTGACGTTAAAATCATTGGATACAAATGGCCGTTCAACACGAAACTTGTTGGACCCAAACTGTCATTTGATGCACTACTAATAAACCCAAAGATTATTTATGTGTGTGTCTCGGATAGAGCCGGAAGACACATCATCCTTTATCGCTGAATGCATCTTAGTTACGTTGTACAGTGTGGTTTAATATTTAATCCTTCCCCCATCAGTGAATAATGCCTGAGGTTTTTATTTGTGGGTGAGGCATTCAGCTTGGCATACATTCTCAGACCTCAGATGTTATACACCAGCTGACAGCATGCCCAGATTTTCCTTCCTCTTGATGAGGCAGGGGAACTCGCGGACGAGGAGGCCCAGCTCCGAGATTCACGGTACCTGCGAGAATCCGCCCAGGATTATCCGGTGGGCAGGGATGCCGTTCTTAACTTCCTGGTCTATCAGTGATTTTACTGCAAAAGCACACAGATCGCAGTGAGGATATATTCCAGGGCAGTGTTTCTCAAGCCTGCCCCTGGGGACCCCCCAGACATCCACGGTTTTTTTTGCTCCCTCCCAGGTCCCAGCACACTTGTACCTGGTATTCAGAGTTCCTGATTGGTTGGGAACTTGGCAGGAGCAGAGAAGTGGACTCTCTGTGGGTCCCCCAGGACTGGGTTGAGAAACACTGTTCTAGGTTGAATGTCTGATAAAAGTCAACAGATATGCTTTCATTTAAACTTAAGCCATCTTACTGACATTGCCTCAAAAGGATCATCATAAACTGGCGATTTCATCAAGTTCTATGGTTTCGAGGAAAAGTTCGTGAAAATAGGATTTCAGCATTACTGGTCCCCAAAATGTTATCAGATCCTCATTTGTCATCATAATAAATGAAGAAAGTGTTTAACAAACACCAACAATATTTTATGTTTCTACCAAGAAGCATATGAATTCCCACCCCTGATGTATGAGCATTGATTTTTTTTAATCCATTATCTATAATTGGACAAAGTCAATAAAATAATTCCTTATTAGACTCATTTGAACTGTTCAGTGTGTCACAGTCATGTTATGTTACATATGTGCGCAAACAACATGCAGCCAATCAGATCAGAGCTCCGAGGATCACATGACCTACACTCACATCACAAACATGGAGAACGGGTTAAACCTACTGTTTTCTGCTGCTTGTTTAATGCCTGACTCATCTTCTTCAGCATCGGGACTAAGACTGATTATATCAAACCTTCAAAGAAAAAAGACGACACTTTTCATGCACAGAGCACACAATGCAGTGCTGGAAGGTCCCTTTAAGCAAAATACCCACTTTTTGTAACCAGAGATAAAAGTAAAACCCAATATTTGCTACCCATCCCTTCAATATGCAATTGATGACTAAATGGCCAGTATCTACAGTTCAACAACAAGAGCATTTCGCTTACAACACAAAAGTGGTGGGTCCGTATCTCAGGGAACACACATAAATTGCGACCTTTCCCTCTATTGTAAGTTGATTGGATAAAAGCATCGGCATAACGGGGGAAAAGAAAAACTTCTAAGAAATAATTCACTCGTTAATGTCACTTGGAAGTAGGCAGGTTAACCACAGGCTCGTCGAAACGGTGCGTATTCAAGGAGATACTGAGGAATGAGCTTACCAAGAAGGCATCGTCATCTTCATGTTCAACGTGACGGGTATAAGTGGCCTACGGCAGGTTTCATAATAAAATAAAAACAGTAACGTTACAACATAGCGGAGTGTGGTGGCAGAGAGAGATCATGTCATTCATGTAGAACACTTCCTAGTTGTTCATATATCTCAAACGGTCCATCGGGTCGAATAGATATCTCTTGAATCACCTTAACTTGCTTCCTAGGCAGCAAAGAACCTCACGCTCTTCCGATTGCAATCAACAACGCCATTAACTATAGTGGTTCTGACTAACGCACATTGACTGTAAAGGTTTGAACTCGGTCCCAGGGTACTTTCTGGATCCACTGACTTGTCGTATATACTGATATCATCTGGGCGTCGCCAACAAACTTAAGGCCGATATTCAAACGGGACTTACGCATGGGGGCAAATGTATTTAACGTGGGGGGTCCTGATTCCAGCAAAAGCCTCCGCCCATCCATGCCTGACGGATGGGAATTGGGATTGGGAGAAACACAATTACAGAAAAGGAACATTCCTCCTGTAAAGGGTGCTAAAATTCAAATGAAGTAAAGACATTACAAATAGAGACAGGTCTAGATGGAGAGGTCATACACCTACCCAGTATCTCCAAGCCCATGGAGAAATATTACCTGCAGAAAAAAAATTAACAAAAGTAATGTATCCATATTTGAATCTGTATGCTCTTCATTTAATTGAAAAAGGAATTTGGGGTCCGTTTATACATCCAGCAGCAGATGATGCAAAAGCTTGTCCGGAATCAACAAAGAACCAATAAACCGGATGCAATATTACAGCTGCAACTTTCCAAACAGTTCTTTCACAATAAATTTGATGCCGTAATCGAAAAAACCAACAACACAAAACTACTTCAATACAGCATCTGGCTGCACCCAATGGCCATTTTAGCCGCATTTTAGATCTGTAATCCAATGTAACCTTTGATAAAAAAAAAAATTAAATCGTAACATTATTGTTAGAAACATCACAACATTATTCGAAACAAGAATTGCTTCTGATGGATCGGTGCGCCGGAAAGTAGGGCGATCAGCGAGTCAATATTTAGTGCAAGTTAATATCCACCCCCCTCCACCCCCGTCCTGCGCAAACCATCACCGACGCATGGTGCACCGACTTACCGCCGCGGTGGCTTTCCGAGCGGCCGGTACGATGGCAGGAAGCGGCGCTGACATGTTGTTACCGCACATACAACACGCTGGAGGCTGACATCCACAAGAGAAATACCGATATATGACAGCTGATAAAGGGAACCTGCACACCTTATTCCTCTTTCCTTTTCCGTCCGATCTCTGTTACTTTACATTGGTCGACAGATTCCTTCATATGTCTGGTTTGTCGCTTAATGTGCAAGGATCAGACAGCCGACTGCCCGTCCGTGTTGCTCGTACTGTGCTGTCAGGTTTAGGGTGAAAGAGGAGGCGTCCGTAACAAGCCCGACGCGAGCTGCTTTTGGCTACTAACACGGTTTTTCGGAAATCCCGCCTCCACCGCGCTTCAATTGGATAACGGATTTCCCTCTGTGGAAATCCCGGTTATCTTTTGGTGAATCAGACTGTCAATCAAATCTCAACCAAATACTCTCAGTTAGTTTGTAACCGCTCTTTAAATACAGTACATGTGTGAACTGTTTAAGACCTTGAATTGTGTAGGTCAAATTCAGAAAGACTCAAGTTGCACTATTGGGTTTCTGGACTGCCTCATACTATGTATGCGTATATAAGAATCTAAGTGCTGTAATGGGAATATACCGCATGCCCCCGGGAACTGCTGTGAGCTAATTAAATCTAATTAATTGGGTCTATACATCACGGGCGTGAAGGGAAGAGGCCACGGCGGACGCGACCCAATCAGGAGCAAAACTGTAAAAGACGTCCCTACTGTACAAAGTCCCTCTGGATATCACCATTTCTAGACACATTATTAAGTTAAAATAAAGATACTACGGAAACTTAGCTATCGATAAATTAGACTGGAGTAATCAATCGTTTATAGTCTCTCAGTATGCTCAATTGTGGCTTTTCGACTTGACTTGAATTTGAATTAAATGACTTAAAATAACTGAAACAGCAGCTGTTTCATTATGTATTATGTTTTACGGGTGCCCTGGAAATTGACTGAATGATTAAACTTGTCCAGCAGACATACGCATCATGTAAAGTCGCTTGCTGTTTTCCTGCGCGCTATAAACGATTTGGTAATTGCGAGTTCAGAATAATACAGTGTAATATAAAGACCTTCCCAGAACTAACATCTTTTTGTACTAACGTAATGTATACTGTATATCACGCGACTTCCGTGTCGTCACTGCCGTAAAGTGAAACTTCCGGCCGATGGCGCATGGCTTCGCGGTGTTTTTACGACACTTGTCCTTGGTTATTGCAGCAGCATAGTACTACGAAATAAACTGCTGCATTCTCAGCTATGTCTGCGTCAAAGACAACGGGAGGAAAAGCAATTGACATTTTAAGAAATCTTCCTCGAATAACTCTAGCAAATCTCAAGCCAAACCCCGGAGCCCGGAAAACTGTAAGTTTACGGGTGCCTGCTGACCTTCCAAAGGTTCTTCAGATGCCTGGAGCTACTGCTTTCTGAGGACTGATTAGAATAAAAGGGCATACAGATGTTTAGATCGTTACATTTATTTGTTATGCATGGCTCTATTTCATTGTTGATATAACGTCAACTGGCTTCTCTACGTTTCAATGTATTGCTGAGAAAGGCTTCGCTTCCCTTTAGTAAGTAAATATTCTATGAAAGATCAAAAGACAATTTGTTTAAGAAATAGTAGGCAGGGGAATTTACCTTGCAATTACTGGTTTTGTAATCTAAGTTTATATATTTTTTTACATTGTTTTTAGACGGTGCGTGTCGACACAGCACTGGCAGTACAATGATAACTATATTGAAATAATATAGTTTAATCTTTTAAAGTATTCTGTTCAGATGTGCTCTTGGGTCATATTTTACTTGGGCCTGTCCCCGAGTATACATATAATGAAAATTGATTTATTAATCTTTAATTGATTAGAGCTAAATCAGGCGGATCGATTGCCTTCACTAAGCACCCCATCTCTTTTTGACATTGTGAAAATGCTTCCAGCTGCTGCTATGCATAAGCCGGAAATTGTAATATGTTAAGTTCATTTTACAATGAACATTAAAGTGTAACGTTCGATAAAAACACATTTTGTAGGAAAGGCGGCGTGGAAGAGGCGCGCATGGAGGAAGCAAAAGCGGTCGCGGCCACAAGGGGGAGCGCCAACGTGGAAATCGACCGCGCCTGGGCTTCGAGGGGGGACAGACGCCCTTTTATCTCGCTATCCCGAAATATGGATACAACGAAGGCCACAGGTACCTGAGCAAAAACCTCTTTCTGTGACGTTAATAATATATGGGTTTATTTCATTATTGCTTTAAACTACTAGTTATTAGTAGGTAAAGCCTCCCATCCTGCTTAATCTTATTTTCTAGTCTGAGACCACAATACCAGCCATTGAGCCTCAGAAGACTCCAGTATTTGATAGATCTGGGTAGAGTGGACACCTCCCAGCCCATAGACCTCACCCAGTTGGTTAACGGCAGGGGTGTGACCGTGCAGCCTCTAAAGAGGGACTATGGAGTCCAACTGGTAGAGGAGGTGAGGAACTCTCTCTGTATATGCGATATACGGTACTGTTCATAATGGGTATGTATCACAGGTAATCTGTAATGGCTATAAAGTCTAAAATAGCAGAATAAGTGCAAGAAGCCTATTTTAATATATAATCTGAATGTTGCATTATTGGATGTTGGTTTATTAGTAATGAGGAATTATAAAGATGCCCTCTAGGTGGCAGTATTTAATCATACTTCAGGGATACCCACCCCTAGGTGCTCTGCTTGATCCTTTTCTTCCATTCCTCTTCTTCTTCACTACCTGGAATGGTTCTGACATTGTGTCGTCATGTGAAACCTTCTTCAGAAAATGTGCTCTAATTCTTGCGTGTGGTTTCAGGGTGCTGACATCTTTTCGGCAAAGATCAACATCGAGGTCCAGAGGGCTACCGAGGGAGCGGTAGCGGCTGTAGAGCGGAACGGCGGAGTCATCACGACGGCATTCTACGATTTCAGGAGTCTCAGTGAGTGTCCACTGGGTACCTCAAGCAGCATGAATTCCCGCGCTAATGTTGAAGCCTCAACGCTAACTCCCATTGAACTTGGTGCATATTTATCAATTCCATATTACAGCGATCCTGTGCAAGCCCGTGCCGTTCTTCCTGTCCGGCCAACCGATTCCGAAGAGGATGCTTCCCGGCGAAGACATGGTCAGATATTACACCGGCGCAGAAAACCGAGGCTACCTGGCCGATGCGGAGGAGGTGGAGCGGGCCAGGCAAGAACTGGCCCGGAAGTATGGCTACGTTCTGCCGGACATCTCCAAAGACGAGCTATTCCAGATGCTCTCGATGAGGAAGGACCGTCGGCAGATCTTCTTTGGACTCGCTCCCGGTTGGGTCGTCAACATGGCCGAGCGGAAGATCCTGAAGCCGACTGAGGAGAAGCTGCTCCGGTATTACGGCTCGTAGCGGAACTGGAGTCGTTAATGAGGACGACCGTGGGGTGTAATTACAGCACTGTAAACCACATGTCCCGGAATCGCATTTCAACTGTCGTTGCCAGTTGGAGGAAACGCTTTGTTGGTGTAGCCGTTGTATAATTTATTAATTCTGGATGATTAAATTGATAAAAGTAATGATAAGTGGTAAGTTTGATGTGATTTGCAGCACTTTGGGACGGGAGGTGAGCTTTTGGTACCGTCAGTGGGGAGACGGACACTAGATCTGTGGCTTGTCTTTGATTTGGTTGTATCGTGCGTTAGATATTATCCATGGGCCCTGGCTGTGCCGTTGAGCATCTCAGCCAATGACAACTCGCTCCCTGTTTGGTCGCCGCAGAGACGGAAGGAACAGGACTCACTGCAGGTGAAAGGGAAGTGAGGCAAGGCGAGTGATCCCGACTGAAAACAGGAAACAGATGCCTTATGGGGGGGCTCCACGCGTCTGAGCCATCAGGGGGCGAATGTGGGATTAGTCATTAGCAGCTGCATCCTGGCTGGGGCCCCGGGTTCAGTCAGGGGCCCAGGAACGCCAGCCTGCCAGATTACCCCCGTGAAATCCGGATCAGATACCAGGCATTTTTTATTTCTCTGAGCACAATGATAAAAGAATGCTAGGAATGTTTAGTGTTGGCACTGGGGGAGACGGGAGAAGAGCCGTACCTGCTGTTTTGAGAGAGATTGTCGGACCATTCTTGGAATTCCATTCTGCGTCCCGAATGGATAAGGTCTGACGTTGGGGCCGAAACTCTAGACTGACCCATCTCTTACTTTCTTATTCTCAAGGTTACATGTTCCCCATAATCCTCTTTTGAAAACGGTGTTTACCTTTATGCTGTGGGCATGTTTGCTTCTCAGGCACCATTTAACCTGCAACTTTGTGGTGGGGCAAGTGGGAAAATAAAGGAATTTAAAAGCGCCATGTCTGTGCTTCTGTGTGCTAAGGCCAGATTAAAAGCATCTCAAGAGACCAGGAGGACCTCCCTAAATAAATGTCTTTCAGCCGTATAAACGTAAAAGCAAACAAATAGGTGTTTGTAGATTGCTTTAAACCAGGGTGGGTAATTATGGTAGCGGTTATCTGATATTGGCTGATATTCCGAACAATAACTTGCCATTTGTTAGATTCTTTATGGTATTAATTGCGCTGGGTGTAGATTATTTCTATTGTATTCATTTTCTCAAGGGTTTTCCTTTAATGTTAAATGGATAATGTGTTTGAGCTGCACTACAAGTCTGCTTCCGATAAAATGAAAGTGTTGAAATGTTACTTGCAAAACCTACACAGAGTGTGTGTTTGTGTGTGTGTGTGTGTGTTTTATATATATATATATATAAGAAACGGGGCATGCTTATACTTGGCGCGCTTGCTATTAATAGAGCAGTATTTAGCGACAGTATTGTTTACAGAGATGTGGCCGTAGAAATGAAGTTTGTAGGACGGGGACCTTTATCGAAGGAAGCATATGTTGGTGTGTGCGCTGGCTGCAGTCATTGTGTAGACTGTGGTACACGTAGTTCCCATTGCCACCGTCTTCCTGATTCTGCAGTGATTTTGCTCATAGCGAACCCCTACTCACTTCATTCACCTTCATAATTACACGACAACTCAAGCGGACTTTATTTTCATGTCATCCTTTCACTGGTTTAGTGTGGCATGAAAGAGAGCACCCCCCCCCCCCCAAAGGCCCCCCA
>JAABNX020000104.1:52664-66792 GCA_015163995.2 Mormyrus lacerda | reverse complement strand
GTCAGACAAACATTAAAGGCAGGCCAATCTGGCCGTAAGGTACTTCAATTTTGAGGAGGCGTGCGGCCAATTTTGAAAGGCACGACGGCCATTGGCCGCAGTGCTGCGGCTTATGTCTAGCCCTGAGTTCAGCTCTCTACAATTTTGGATTGCCATAACTGGCCTGAACAGCTAGGGGTTGCCTTTTGCACCCACTTTCTAGTGCAAGAGTACATTTTCTGCATTGACTTACCTCAGAAATAAATATTGCTCACTAATTCAGCCAGAGAATGACTGGAAACAGCCTGTCTGCCATCCTGTGTGAAAGTATTGATCTGTGTACCACAGACCGGCTGCTGTGTAGTCACTGAATAACCTGCCTGAACTATTTACCTTACCATAACTCAGAATCCAATATGTTTGCAGAACAGACTTTACAGAGTACATATTCAAATACTGAAGCGAGAGAGGTTTTGAATGATTCACGTACATGCACGTTTTACAAACCCCTAATCACAAACACATCCACCTGCTCATACAATTTTTAAATATTGATCGGTGCTGATCTGTTCCATCGGTACTAAATATAGAAAATATAGAAAAATATACACTGAAAATTTAAATCACTGTTGAAATCACTGTTTAAATTTCAGTTGCTTTTGGGGTACTGTGGGGTCATTGGCTGTATTCTGTTTTCCATGGTCTATTTTCCATGGAGGTCCATGGTTCAGTAAGTGATGAGGAACCCTATCCTATATATGCAACCATTCCTAAGCATAACAAAAAAAAATGCACACAGGCATAAGAAGTGCAGCTGACCACTTCCTTTTCAAGGTAAAACACCACTTTAATTTTAAAGAGGTCCAGTGTTAGATTGGCACAAGCAAGAGGGATTATCATGCATGACAGGAGACAAAATGTTTATCTGTGCTATATAAGCTAAGGGGTAAATCAGCTCAAATGGACATGTGCAATAGGGGAATAAGCTGCTGGACAATGGAAGCAAAAATTACTGAAGCATTTAAGTATAAATACAGAGAAAGTGGTTTTAATAATGGAATATTTTATAACAAAACATTGTGCAACCTTACGTAAATTACCAGGAAATTACCCTATTGGGAGCTGGGAGGAAGCAAAAATCGGTAGGGAGCTGAGAAGGAGCGAAAACATAGACTAGGGGTCCCTGCAGACCTGGCTGAGAAACGCCAATGTAATTAACACAACAAATTTGCACTGGATAAGCATGATGGATGGCTCGATGGACGGCTGATGGATGGAGCCTAACACATTTCATGAAACTAGAATGTTTTATAAACTGTATCGTTAATCATTTGAATTGTTCAAGGGATGCTTGTTTTTTTAACCAAACATTTGGCAGATTGTTTTTTAAGATGTATTTACAGGTTCAGCAGTTTTTCAAATTCTCCGTTTGACGTTCCAGCATCTGGTACCTCACAGAGGCTGGAAATCCCAGGACTTCACATCACAAAGAAATCCACATTCATGAGGGTTTATCTTCCATATTTAAAATGTGGGGGAAAAAATCTGTTAAATTCAACATTTATAATACATGGTAAGGTGGCAGAAATGCATGAGTGTTCAATTGAGAGCAGTATTATATATAGAAATTAATATTGGATATATATTCAAGGTGATATAGACATTAAAACCAATAGTTTTTGTGTTTGTTTTTAAAGGATGTGTTCATATTTGGCCCAGGCTGAAATATATATACAGTAGATCTTTGCTGTATAGTTCTCTAAAAACACAAGTTATAGTCCTGTCCAAATGAAAATTTCTGAGCCATTTCATGTGAATGGGAGTGATCATTGTCAATTTCATTGTAGGTTGTCCTGCCTCCCTAGTAAACCTCATCTCCCAGGACCCCAGTGCCCATCCTGCCTCCAGTCTCATAATACCAAGGTTCCTCCTCTTCCCGGAGACGGAACGGAGAAAAAGGTGCAGATGTCCGGGTATCGGGAATACGGGGGTTTAATTACAGGTAAGGCAGGCAAAACACAGACGGCCAATACAATGACCACGGAAGGAGCAGACGATCGGGGCAAGACACATAGGTTTTTAACTTTACACATTGTTTGGATACATTTATTTTCTTACTTTACATATTACTGTTTTGATAAATCTGTTTAGTACAATATATGCTCTTTTTGTTTTATCCTTTTCACTTTATGTTTAAACGCTAAAAAGCACATATTTAGGTATAATTTTTCGGGCCGGTGTTGTGCACCTTTCTGCTACCTGCCAAAAACTGCTTCTAAGCGCTACAACGCACGTATGTCAACATTACACCGTAAATCTTACGCAGAAAGTGTTTGCCAAAGGCGGAAGTGTGTAGTGTTAGTTTTAACGTGGTTTTAACGTGGTTTATCTTAAACACTGTTAATGATTTGTTGATATTTGTGTTTATTTCGTGCATTAGACACATCGAGGTGATTGTTATTATACTGCTTACATTCTTACGCACACCGAATTCTGTACGTTTGGGATCAAATTCTACCATTAAACTCAGTTGTACACGTGTATTTCATTTGCTGCTTGGAACTACTTTAAACTGTGGGTTTTGCTTTAGTTACAGTAGAAATATTACATATATATACAAAATTAAATCTTATTCGTTGTTTATCCTAGCTACATTTGTTTGATACAAAAGCATTATAACATCCTGTGAGAGCGAGGTTTGCGTGCCCACGTCATATATGAGTTAAGAAAAGCAGTTATTTTTGTTGGTGAAAGTAAGTCATTATTCCACACTTATACTACTACGATTGGATTGGATTGATTTCAATTTTGCAAGGAAGCGATTCGATGTATGGCGATGTTTAAACTGTTACTGCAATGCAATACAATTCTATTTAGTATCAGCCTGTATGATCAATATTTTCAATACAGTAGAACATAAGCTAATTTGAGTGGAATTTATTTATATTTAAAAGGACTTACTGTAAATGTTTAATTGTTCATTTAAAAAAACTGAATGTTTTGGGGGGGGGAGGAAACTGCAAAAAAGTGCTTTACAATTTTTTTTTTTTAAAGTGTCAGAAGCACATGTCTGCACAAGAAACACTGTCTTGTATTTGTACTTTAATAACAAAAACAATTTCTGGATATGTACTGTATAGCTTACTCTGAAAATTTAGGAACATAGGTATACTAAACTACATAGTGTACTCTAATGTATTGGTCTGTATTAAGTTTTGAGTCTCTAGATTGCTTTCTGAGATTTTTTTCACAGATTTTTTTTCTGTAGCGTTTTGGTGTATCATCATACTGTATAGTGATATGGATTGATATTTGTTAATTGAGTCGATTAAATCTTATGTCAGCTTTAACAATCAACATATAGTTTAGAATCGATTAACTGTTACAGCATTAGAACATAGTTTACAACATTAACCCACAAATCATATGAATAATGTCAAAATGGCCCTAATTATCTTATCAGGGTAATAATATTAATATAAAGCTATAGGTTTGTGTTCATAGAATTTCATTCATCTCCAATTGTAGGGCACTCAAGCATAAGAAAAACAAGACATGCTGTATCTTCAAGGTTTTACTGGTTTGGCATGTCAGTTGGCATTGTAAACTGGGTATGTTTAATTGTAGATGTCATAGTTCTTCAAATAATGGTGTAATCTGTGCTGATATTAATTGTAAATATCTTACAGATCTTGGAATATGACAATTGCTAAAAGGTTGGTAAGCCTTTGGTTGCTGTTCAGAACCTACTGTACAATGTATTCAGGTAAATGTCATGTCTTTTAATTTTATGACTAAATTTACCAGTAAATACAGCTTCCTGCAGCTGAATCCTCCCAAGCCTGTCGCTTAGTCATTATGCAAATTTATTTGATTTAATAATGGCTGTTAAGTGGTAGTAACTTTAAATCAGTATGGTGAGTAGTGGCTCCATATTTGTGCCATGTTCAGGTGCCACAGCTGCACTGTGTTTTTTCTGGCAATTCTATAACACAAACCACGTCACCTTGTGCCGCTTTGACTATTGTAACAGTGACCACTGTTCTGTATGTAATATTTAGTATTGCACATATTAAAAAGGATCTTTCTCTTAATAGGTCAGTGATGTCTGGGAGCTTATCGGAATTGATCTAACAGGGCCTTTCCCAAAAACCACTGATGGCTTTCAGTACATTTTGACAGCCACTGACTACTTCTCAAAGTCGGTTGAGGCCTTCCCCTTAAAAACAAAAACAGCATCAGAAGTTGCAAGATGGTTGTGTTCAATTATATATAGACATGGCCGTCCCAAAAGAATTCTTTCCGAACAGGGAAGAGAATTTGTTGATGAAGTAAGTACCGTTAAATATATAACAACCAGTAATTTAAGGTTTTGTGATTATTCTGCAGTTACTCTGCAATTTTGTTTCTTCATTCTTCAAGATCAACCATTCCCTTTGTGAACTGCTGTGCATTAAAACGATTGTAACAGCAGCCTACCACCTACAAACTAATGGCCTTGATGAAAAGACCAATGATAACATAAACAGTAATGCTTAATGTCATTTTGCCTAGATTTTTATATTTAGATTATAATGATAGTATTTTTTATTTTAGAGCCCTCAAGAAGCTCAACAATCAGCAGAATGACTGGGATACCTCTCTGGATGCCACTGTTCTCCTTGAGATTGAAAGTGCACACAACCACAAAACACTCTCCCTTTCTTTTATTAATAATAATAATCAAATCAAAGTTGTCCACGAAGGGCTGCCACCTGTTGGGGTGCCCAGAGAGCTAGGGGTTAAGGGTCTTGCTCAAGGACCCACAGCCATGCTAAGGCTGGGTTTGAACCTGCGACCTTGTGATTACAGGCATGCAGGCTTAGCCCACTGAGCCACATGCTGCCCCCTAATGTATGGCGGTATTCCCTTCAGAGATTCCTGCTGACATGCCGGTGACTTCCATATTTTACCACTTGCTATTTTAGAAGACACTTTTTAATCCAAACTTTGACATTTCACTATAATATGTCAAAAATATCTTACTGTGCATTTACATTTTGATGGCATTCCATTACTAAGTATTTGAAATTCTAGCTTTCCACTATCATTGTCCCTGGAGAGTCTGTGTATACAGACTTTGTACAAGCCAAAGACAAGACAATGAAGACTTTTAAACAGACAACAGAACGACATATTAAAAATTCACAGGATAAACAGAAAGAATCAGATGTCAAAAGAGTTCAGAAGAAGTACCAACATGTCATGTATGGTGCTGGTGATGAGGTTCTCCTGTTGAATATGAGAAAGTGTGGATGAAAAGGAGGGAGAATTGAGCCAGATTTGTCCGTTCCATATGTAATTGAAACTGTGTGTCAAATTGGTTAGGTTAAAAAACCAAGAAGGTTCTACGCTAAAAATGAAATACAACATAAGTCACCTGAAGTCATACAAAAGTTTCAGCACGCCTGTGAGTCAACAACCTTTGGCCAAAGAGAATGATCAACAGCCTCATGACAGTACAACTTCAAGAAGATCATCTGCTATTGCATTTGCCACAAAATATGAAGAGCATATATATAGAAGACTCAAAAGAGGTAACAACAGCCACAGAAACCGCAGAGCCTCCACCGGAAATGTCATCCAGTCAAAAGAGAAGCTGTGAAGAACAAGGCTGCATACTCAGATTTATTGGTTTACCATTATTTCTTATGGGGAAAATACGATCAGAACTCAAACTTCTTAGGATTCGACCCGAGTACTGAACGGACTAAGTTCGAGTTCTGAGGTACCATTGTATTTAGTTTTGCTCCAGCATGTCTAGTTTTTCAGTGATTTCAGTGCAACTTTTTTCCATATACAATGCATTGTATACCTAATGATGTAATTGATACCAGTCATATAAAATCATCAGTAACCTGTCATAGACTAATTTGTACAAACTAGTCAGCAGGGTTTACAGGCAGCTTGCAGTTATGTAAATTTACAGGTATGCTGCTGCAGGTCCACTGACGCCGACCTTAAACTTCGTTAAAGCATTGGATAAGGAAGGTGAAGCTTTTCAGTACCATATCAGTGAATTTCCAGAAATCAGTGATGCTAAATTAAAGGCTGGAATTTTTATTGGACCACAGATAAGAAAGTTGTTCAAGGACAGTGTATTTGCAGCCAAAATGGTGACAGTGGAGAGGCAAGCCTGGGAAGATCAAGGATATGATATGTCGTTGTCAAGATCTTGGATGTAGATGAGTGTCAAGATGCATTTCCTAGACTTGCACCTTGATTACTTTCCTGAATTTGGGTGAGTATAGTGAGGAGCAAGGTGAGAGATTTCACCAAGATAATAGTGAAATGGAGTGAAGATACCAAGAACGTTGGAATGTAAATATTATGGCAGACAAAATCGTGATGCTTCATACAAAAGAAAATCATACTAGAAACAGTTTTGCAGTGCTAAGTAACCAGCAAAGACATGATGAACTGTTTCTTTAATGTAACATTTGCTATAATTTATGTTGAACTTTAATTGTAAATTGTGACAAAACCAGACATGTGGCAGCAAACTGTAAAAGATATTCTGAAACTACATGGAAAAACTGTAGAATCAACTGACAAAAAATTTTTAAATTTCGGCCGCAATAGAAGAACGCAATAGAATCAGAGGCAACAAAGCACTGATTACTGATTACTGACAGCATGAAAGTGTTAAGTTGAGAATAAACTGGCAGATACCAACTATTCTATTCAATGAAAATCAGTTTTATTTAGGATAATGATTTTCTTACCTAGTACCTTTAATAGAAATATATACGTGCAATACCCTACAGTCCAAAAACATGTGGTTGGGTAAACTGGTGTCTCTAATTTCCCTAAATGAATGTGTGACCTGTGGTTGACTGGCATCCCATTCAGTGTGTCCCCAGTCTTGTGATAAATGATTGCCCTCGATAACTGATTGAAGGACAGATTGCTGAAAGACTGAAAGACGGACAAATGAACATACATCGCATGAACACGTGCACATGCAAACATAGAAGATTCTCCAGAAGAAAGTAAAGGGGTAAGGAACTACATAACTAATCAATAAAAAGTATAAATAAATATGAAATCATTAAAATTTTAATGTAAAAAAATGCATTTCTCAATTATATTACGATTAGTCTGACACTGATATAGGGGACTTGAAAACACCCAGATCTATTTCCATGGCACACCTAAGGGTCCCTGTCCCTTGCAGGCTGTGTAAGGGAGACTGGCGATGATTTGCATCCTTGTATTGGCCATGGAAGGGAAGTGGCTGAGGTATCCTTCAGAGAGACAACTGTTTTACTGTAGAGTCGCATGCCCAATATAATTCTGTAAAATCCTCTGGTAGTTGAAAAAAACAACACAGAAATGGATGCTGTAATATTCAGTGTTGGGAAGGTTACTTTTAAAATGCATTCCACTACAGATTACAGAATACATGCCCCAAAATGTAGTTTGTAACATATTCCATTAAGTTACTCAATGTGAGTAACGTATTCTGAATACTTTGGATCACATAATATATTGTCATGCTTTTTACAATTACTTACACTTTATGTTAACTGTGTGGTAGTTTACTTCCATCAAATAATATGAAGAAATGCCTCAGTCCCATTTGCCTGAACAAAATACATCTTTTCACAATCCTGAGCACTCACTATACATTTAGTTTATATGAAACTTTCTTTAACATTGAAAAGAAATACAGAACTTTATGCATCTGTGCAACGAACGTCTCCGACATTCCCTGGTAAAATGCCCGCTACACACAAATTGTGACGTAATACACATGTAACTTAAAACAACCCATTGCGTGTTTTGTTTGGGTTTTCGGCAATGCATGGAATTACCAAAATTAGAGAGGGGAGGGCCTAACATGAAACGGGGAAAGACTGCCATATAATCCATTTATTTCAACAAAGTAACTGTGTTCTAATCATCACCTATTTAAACGGTACTGTAACTGTAATGGAACACAGTTTGTATTCTAAATACGTAACGCCAGTACATGGATTCCATTACTCCCCAACACTGGTAATATTGATATGTACTTTCACCATATATATATGGTTTTAGAGGACTTTGACCAGAGAGTCTAGAAAAAGTGGCAAATGAGTGTTCAGCATATCTAGGACCTTCTGGACAGCTAGAAAAGCATCCAAGGAGACCACCTCATGAAACTGGCTTAGAGGAGAAAGTAGGATCAGCCAGTCCCTGGAATAATTGGGGTACAGGGCCTTGTTCAAGAGCCCAATGGTGGAATCACTCTGCCAAGCATCGGTCCTTTCGATTTTCCAGTCCTTCATTTTAAAATGCTTTTAGCACAGTGAGAAATTTATCTATACAGAACAAAAAGTGGAGTGAAATTCAGTGCATATATTAATAAGCACTTCTGCATCTTCCCAAGCACTGAACAGATCTGTTTGGCTACCTTATGAATAGAGTTTGGCCATTAAGTACCTCAGCCTTTCGCACTCATGGATGATGGAAAATATTACATATCTACTGTATTCATGCAACCTACATCTAGCAGAAGCACACACTTCCTAACCTGGACACATACAGCATACATTATGGCTCATGATCATGCTCTAAAACATTCTAAGAACATTTAGTGTAGGTTATTGTGCTTAACGAAACAAAAGCAGTGTGAAGGCCACAAAGACGTAATGAAACAACCACAAATAAAGCAACTGCATTTTTATTATCCCTTTTTATTTGAAAAAGTCAATAACACATATGCTTAGAATTCATCAGAATATCTGTTTAACTAAGAGTTTCCATGAAGACACATGTGAACACACACAGAACGCCTTTCACATATAAACTCACACACTCATCCTCACGCTCCCAGAGAGCTGTCCATGTTGCTGTACGCTATTGCAAGACTGGTTCTCATGCTTAACTGTAGAATTTAATGTGAAAAATCAAAAAGAAACCTATTTATTCCCTCCAAATCTTTACCTAGATTACGGTTTCTAAGCCTTTTACCATACTATGGGCTGTAACAAACAGGTATCTTAAATATTGTAATAGTATGGCAATCAAAAATGCTGTCAACATAGATATTACAAATTACAAATTTAGATATTCTAATGACTGAATCACATCTCATCAGTCTCAAGTACATGTGGCTCCAAAACACCACCCTTAGGTAGTCTAATAAAGTCATAACTCTATATTGCATTTAACTTACTGCATATACATTGCATTTCATTGAAAAAACTTTCAAATAATTTATTATAAAAAGCATCATAATTGGGTCTATTTCATATAAACTTACAATACTTACATCATCTATACTCACAATGTGCTGCTATTAAAGAGGTTCTCTGTGGGGGGGGGGGGATCCTGAATTTCTGAAAGAGAATAACAAAGCATTGCCAGTACTGTCGGTAGAGATGAACATGTGCATTGAGCCTCTGAACTTAATCTAAACTTACCTGGTAAATGTGAAGATTCATACTGGAAAAAACTGTATCCACATATTACACTTTAAATATAAAAATCCTGGGACACAAATAATGTAGTAGTTTACTCTTATTTAATGTATTAATTAACCAGAAACTAACTGCTAGCTACATACTGATCCCATTCATGTTCATTCATCATCAGTCAATCATAATGGTTCATGTATTTAATGCAAATACTATACTTGATCATGATTTGAACTTGAGTAGTGACTGAGTTACTTAGCTAATTGAGCCGTTACCAAAATCTTTATCGAAGCAGATGATACTGTGTTTACTAATGGAAGTAGTTCTTTTATACAGAAGTCTGATGTATACTTTTATTAGGAACAATGCAAATCTAGATTCTACATAATGAATACTATTCATAATCATATCAATGTGAAAGTGGTATGTACATCTTTACAAAATATACTGAGATAACATTTCGATACTCATGACAGTGCGATCACTGCTTGCCCATGTGTTTGCTTCTCCTAAAGAAGTCTTACAGTTAATTGGTTTTATCATCAAAAAATAATTTACAATTTATAAAACATTAACACAGCATAATCAGCTGGCAAGGTGAGTTTTAGAAGAGACAATCGCAGACACTGAGGAGGCAAAGCAGTAAAGCCTTGGACATGTGCAGATGGTGTAACGAATATGCACGCCAGTTGGAATGACAAGCATTCACACCAAGATTAAGAATAACAAGCACAAACACACGACATCTTTTAACAAGATTCTAGTAGTGATTTAGTAACCAGCTAAACACATTTCGTAACACAATTTTTATACAGTCAGAACAGTTTTCTTGGAAGCTAAGATAATGGAATACAATGCAGGTTAATGTCACCTGTTGATCAGTGCAAATGTATACAAATGACATGGTAATATAAATGTGGTTATAATCCATAAGCACATTGTGCTAATAGGGCATGCACTGTAATCTATCCCCACAATCACAGCCATGAAAAACATTCTATGTGTCTTTACTGGTCCATACATTCATGTCCAATGCTTGTACCCAGATGTTTCTCTCACACAGATTTTTCTTTTCTCAACAATTCCAACCCACCAGCAATGTAAGTATACCTTATTTCTGATACCTTAAACATTTTTCTTGCCTACTGTGTAAATGTAATGTATGTGACCTTGTACAATACTTTGACCTAAGCCATGACCCCAAAATGTTTTTCATGGTTTCAAATTTCTACAAATGTGCTCTCTAAGTCATCTCACGACCCCAAATTTGGGACCCCCTGACAAAGAGATGGCATTTTGCATCTGTTGAATACCTGTATGAATGAAATGACATTGAGAATTTTTGAATGTCTGCCAGAGGACAATCATGCCACCCAACATACATTAGGTGACACGCATACCATATATATGTGTGTTTTTGTGTGTATGTGTATGCTTTGGGGGGGGGGGGGGTGATTTCAGTATTATCGTTTATCTCAATAGTTTTAAATTAAATTATAAGATATTTCCTTTTTAGATATTGGTCATACCTAAGTGGCATCAGAAAGTAAGCATCAGTACTCATACTCATTCTTAAAAAAATTGTATTGATATGACTTGCAATCTATGTGTCCTTACAAAATCATTAAGCATTCCCATTCACTGAGGTGGCAAAATCTTCAACAGATATAAACTGTAAAGATCCTAGTCAATAAAAATATCCATTGTTTATGCTCTGATAATCTTCTCATACAAATGTTTTTTGCTAAATAATTCCAAACCCACAATTCAGAGACTGGAACAACCAGCAAATGCCTGCCTGTCACCTACATATCATTATATTGACAAGGTTCTTTGAGAAAAGGAATATTTTTAAAAAGTATTACATTGAAACCTAGAATAGTTTTCCTAGTTCAAAATGTCCTCCCTGACATGGATTATCTGGTCATTCTAAGTCTTATCCATTCTTCAGGTTTCTAGTAATAAGTAAATACTTTGATGATCTGATTAGCCAAACATGGAATGTTAGTGGTCAGGTCAACAAAAACACGCATGGGTCTCCTAAATGGTTGCTGTAAATACTGGGGTGACTTTGGGGCGACATTTGAAATGGCTAAGCTCACACACTTTGACAGAAGTAATACCACATACTTTTATTTAAACAGGGAGACCATTTAAACATCATTTCTTTGACTAACTAAGACAGCAGAGGACTGTATATATTGTCTGGGCATTTGCTCCAAAATTTCATCATGTATTGCTCTCCTTCAGGGAGTGCAGAGAGACCAAGCAGTCTGAGCCAACCTATGCAATATGCAGGCAGGGATGTGAACATCACTACATACATTTTGCAACATATACAAATGACTGGGACGCATTTGAATGGCTGTAAAAAAACATTAACTGCCATCCCATCTCAGGCATTTCTAAATTACATCATTTAAAACACATTAAATCTATATATGTTGTGTTAAATTTGCTATAATAAGTTATTTAAACTAGAATAAGATTCATGGCTATTAAGTGAAAAATCACAGATTCATATGTATTGATTCTAGTCATCTTAAGGACTAAAATTCCTATTTATACCATGCGTACAGGGAGTATGTTTACTGTAACAGCACGGCATGGTGCAGATGGGAAAATATGACGATCCACTTGAGGCACAAGACAAAAGGGATTTACTAACACAAAACAGAACACATTGGGAAAGGAACAAAATAAAATTCATCACACAACATAAAGGCAGGCACTTAAATATACTGAACACAATGACTAACAAAGGCCAGGTGTGGCTCTATAGAACTAGGGGCAACGAGGAGCAGGCGAGGACAATCCAATCAATTAATCAATTAAGGAGGTAAAGGAGGTAAAAGGTGAGGTAAACCTCAGAGGAGACCTGAACTCACAACTGGAGGCATGCCAATTTCTGATTGACTCACACAACCCATTGAGCTACAACAGCTCGGGGAGTAGAGAAGCACATTAGGAACTAGGGTTACATGGCAGTGGGAACAGGATGGCCAGCAACACCTGCTGGCCAAATGGGGACCAACACATAGGACAGGGATGGACGGCACCGACCCTGACAGTTTACATGAATTATTTAATTATTTACAACATCAGAACTATTCAGTCTGACCTCCAAAACTGATTTAGTTATTACACAAATTGCACAACAAAACAAAACAAAACAAACGGGGAACAGCTTATCTGAATCGAACAAACCAGAAATGTAAAACCCCTGGTATTGATGGTTAATTTATCTACTAGCTAGTTTACTGAATGTCTACAGTAGTTATTTAGCTATTTTGTGCTTAGGAATTTGCTAGCAACTGTTTTCATTAAAAGTTTATTTTATATCTAAATTGCATATTGCATATAAACTAATAAGTACTGATGATATGAATAGCCATATGGTAATAGTCTCAGTTTATCATAAGCTTACTAATTAAGTATACAGATTAAGTATTATGTTTCAAAAGGAATTTTGATATTTGTATACTATAGCCCCATACATGCCATGGTTTTTTAAATATTATTAACTGCGGCCCAATATAAAAGCATATCACCTGGATATTTTGAGCACACATTTGAACCATTTAAACTTGCTCAGTTAATGCAAGCAGTTGTAGTGCTAAATATTCTATGCATAATGAAAAAAGCATTTTTGTTTGTGCTGTTTTTGTTTCTGAGATATAAATGTTTGTTTACATTGTGACGTCAGCAGCGTGAAGTTGGCCGCCGATTTGCGTCTGATTTCCACCAGACCGATCGCAATCATTTGTGCTGGTTTGTGCTGTTAAAACTATCCTTTGTGCTGCTTTAGTTTCTGAGATATTAATGTTTGTAAGGTTGCCTCTGATTTTGACCAAAACAATCGCAATCGTTTGTGCCATTAAAACTGTCTTTTGTGCTGCTTCAGTGCCGAGATATAACTTATTTACATGGTCATGTGACTGTTAAGTTAGTCCCCCATTTACATCCGAACCCGTCTCAATAGTTTGTGCTGTTTAAAAATTGTCAATACTGTTATTTTTCTGAGTAATACCTCTCAATTTATGCCCCGTATTACTCAGAAAAAAACAATATAGACAATTTTTAAACGGCACAAACTATTGAGACCGGTTCGGAGGCAAATGGGGGACTTAACGGTGGAGTCACGTGACCATGTAAATAAGTTATATCTCAGCACTGAAACGGCACAAGCCAGCCCAAACGCGGCACACACAATTGCGATCAGTTTGGCGGAAATCAGACACAAATGCAGGGCTAACTTCATGCTGGTGTCATGTGACCTTGTATTTCAGTATTTTTCTATGAATGCCATATTTATATGAACCTATGAACACATTATAATGCATTCATAAAGCTTTATAAACCTTAAATTAGTGCTCACCAGTATACTGGTTCATCCGGTATACGAATTGTATACCAATTTCCCGTTGGGTATGAATTTTTCATATACTGTCATACCATAGAATACCCAAAACTACAGCCATGCATAATGCTTTAACAGGCAGCAAATTATATTATAGTGTTCCTGATTAGAAATGCTACGGATTGCTGTCCAGAATGAATTGAAATGGAATCTGTATTAACTGTGCCTAACCTTACCCTAACTCTTCTAACTAACAGTTATAATATTATAGCGACAGGTATTTTAGGAACTGTAGCGACCTGGATTGATAACTGGTTAACAGATAGGAAGCAGCGAGTAGTTATAA
>JAABNX020000103.1:1462097-1474955 GCA_015163995.2 Mormyrus lacerda | reverse complement strand
CGGGGATACAGCAATTGAGTTTGGAGAAGCCGATCATTCGGCATAACAATTGGTTAATAATCAGCATTAAATCACAATTAATTAAATTTTAATTAATGTCAAACATATTGGTGAAGATATTAAAATTACCTGAGCTAATAATTCCTACACTAATAAAGAGGTGTCTTGATCAAGTATAAACAATTCATTTAAAGAATATATATTTTCAGAATGTCAAACGCTTTGACCCATTTTCAATTTTAAAAAAGAAAATAGAAAAACATCTTTAATTTAAACACTGAAAAGCTTTTAAATACCTTTTAATATTTCTGCCATTACACACTTTTCTTGCACCTTTCATGTCCTTAACTCCCAAGATAGAAAGCTGGGAGCCAAAAGGGTGGAAGCTATCACCCAGGCACCAAGACCTGCAACTAAACGGCAAATGATAAAGTGGATGGGCATGATTGGCTACTTCCGTCCATGATTTCAGGACTTTGCCACAAGGGCTCAGCCTCTGCAAGACCTGATGCATAGTAAGGGACTGGGACCACATGATGCGTTAGAATGTGAGTGGGCATTCAATGATCTAAAGCAGGCGCTTTGAGAGGCCCCAGTACTAGGGGTACCAAATTATAAACTCCCGTTCCGTCCATGTGGATGAAAGAGGGGGGAAAATGACTGCTGTGCTGGGACAGGAACACAGGGGAACATTTATACCAATAGCGTATTACTCCAGAAAGTTAGATGCTGTTGCGTGTTCACTCCCAGTGTGCCTTAGAGCCGCTGATGCTGTTCTAATGTCATCAGATCTGGTGCAGATGCACCCTCATCAAGTTCGTACCTCACATGCAGTACATGCAATCTTGACCCAAGCAAAGACTTCCCATTTCACTGCTGCTAGACTGACGCATTACCAGAACGCTCTATTGACTTTAGCAAATGTGACAATAGAAAGGTGTGGTACAGTAAATCCAGCCACACTCCTTCCCACAGAGATGGAAGGAGATGAGCACGACTGCATTGAAATGACTTAAGCACTGGAAAGGCCCAGAGAGGATTTTTACCAATTTATTTATAAAGCACTTATAAAAACAACCACTTGGATGACTAAAGTGCTGTACATCATATAACAAATTCAAATATGGGTGCTCACTCCGGCTGGAGAATGGAGAGCCCTCCATCTCTTATGCAGATGTGAGATCAATCGGTGATCTGATAGATGGTCTGCACAAGCAGCCTGTAGATGAATGGAAAATCGAAAAGTGACTTTTTACAGACTCAAGATATGCACTTGGAATCTGCCATGACTGGAACATTATGGAAGCAGAGAGGCTTCCTCACGAATTCAGGCAAACCTATCCAACATCATTCGCTCATGCAGGACTTCCAGGCTATCCAGCTACTAGAATGGCTCGCCATAGTAAAATGGAAGGCACAAACTAAACAGATGACAAAGTGAGTGTGGAAAACGATTGGGCTGATTGGTGGGCTGAAGCGGTTGCCACAGACCCAGACGGCCCTGTGAAATTGATGAGCAATACTACTGACCCAACAAACCTTTCTCTTCTACAGATAGGAGCGACACCAGAGGAGAAAGCAGGTTGGAAGCGGAAAGCTGGTGTGCTAGAAAGCGACGGGATTTGGAGGGATCAAATAACTAACCTTCCTAAGTCTGCTTTCCCAGGGCTGGCAAAGGTGGCACATGGGCTCAATCATGCCTCTCGGGATGCAATAATCCATCTGGTCCAGGGGCATTGGACAGCACCATCTTTTACTGCTTGTGCGCAAGCGTTTGGTTCCAGGTGTCCCACCTGTATGAGCCACAACATGGGCTGTGCATTAAAGCCGCCAGCTACTACAACCCCACAGCCTAAGGGCCCTCGTCAGCATGTACAGATGGATTTTTTAGAATTGACACCGCGAAAGGGTTACTGCTGCTGTTTCATGGTTGCTGACCTATTTTCTCGTTGCCTAGTCTATAGGGAATCATGCAAAATCTACGACAGTTCAAGGCAGCGACGGAGCCAGCAGAGGCACCTGACATATTGCTCGTCCAGCCAGGAGAGTGGGTGTTGCTGAAAAACATCCTACGAAAGCACTGGAACCAGCCACATTGAGGTCCATTCCAAGTTCTACTGTCCACACCGCACGCCGTCAAGGTCGAAGGAGTAACTGCATGGGTAACTCGTACCTCTTGGAGGAGAATGAAGAGGGCATGCTGGTGTGATACAAAATTGGGATATTGTATCAAAGAGGGGAGTGTGCAAGAAAAATAGGCAATCGTGCCGTTCTTACAGTGAGTCACTGCTGATGTAAGCATTTAATGTTCAAACTATATGAGTGTTACACGATTGCCTATGCGATGTTTATATGGGTTAGCGGAGATTATAAAGTTGTATAAGCGCTTGCCGTGAGTTTGCCAGGCGAGTAAATATAACCTGGCTGCGTTCGCCGGTTGGACGCATTTAGTGTTTGTTACGCCGATGTCCTTATGAGTGGGTGAGTCTGTTAATGTTTGTATAATCACAAGGGGGCCGGTTCAAACCCAACCTCAGCATGTCTGCCGGTCCTTGAGCAAGGCCCTTAACCCCCAGCTCCCTGGGCGCCCCAACAGGTGGCTGCCCTTCGCGGACTGCTTGCTCTACAAAAGTTAATGGAAATTGGCTGTTCGTGTGATAATGCATAGTTCTAATTATAGTGATTTGTGCTTCAGTGCTGAATGTATTGTAATAGTGTCATGTGCCTCAATGTCTTTATTCTGTTTATGTCTATTATAGAGAATTCTGTCTTCAGTTCTGTCTACGTCGCAGTCCTGTTCATTGAGTGCTCCATCCTGTATGTGGGATTGTAATTTGCTAAGTAGTAAAGTACCTAACCCTGTGTAACGACTCAGTGCTCTCAGACAGGAGCCCTCCAGTGGTCCATCACAACACACACCGGCATCAGCGGGGTAGAATCCCCAACAGGATGTTAAAGCATTTTCACTACCAGATATGTTCAAATACGCAGCCAGCACTGCACCAAGTGAAGTATCTGCTTTCTGTATCTTCACATTACTACCTCCGGGTACAGCTAAACACACATGCTATGAACCATTCTTGTTCTTGTTTTGTTCTGTCTCTTGTGCGTCTACTTCAAAACTGCTATTCACTTGTTGGCTATGCTAAAGAGAGGTCATTATTGGGAGTATCACACTTGGTTGTAAGTAAAATCTGGGCACAACATGTGCTACATACATCACGGTACTACAAGTGGTTCAGAGTTAATGCACAGTTCCCCATTGACAGTAAAGAAACTTTCAAGTCGACGCAACACTTGATGCTTATTATTCGAAACTGGAATTATTTCACATACTGTACTGCCCCGATCGTCCGATCTTTCTGAGTGCCACGTATGCCCCCTCGTTAACTCCATGTGGATTCCCCGTGTTCACCAGCTGTTTCCTGTAATCATCATTAGTCCAATGTATTTAGTCCGCGTTTCAGTTTGTTTCCCCAGTCCGGTCATTGTATTGTCAGTCTGCCTTATCGCTTGTTTGTATCTTTTACTCCCATTAAACCCCCCCTTTCCCCAATCCCACGTCTCCCGGCTTCTGCTTCTCTGATCAGTGCCGTGACAGAAAGACTGGATTCGCTTAACAAAGACCAAGCACTTCACCGGCGCACCAGCTGTGGGAGATCTTCCCGGGGTCCTGAGGATGATCCCGGAAATTTACGCGATCTGCAAAACCAGCCTGTACTGGCCGAATGCTGACCAGCGACCGAAGCCGGCTCCCGACGTGCCTGGCCTCTCAGCACCAGTGCGCAGAAGGAGAAGGAGATGGGGAAACAGGCCGGAGGATGCATCAAACGTGCCCTTCATCAGAGCTGTCTCAGGCTCCCCAGCTAGTCCTGCTGCATGTCGGGAGGATCCCCTCCCGATTCTAAATCCGGTGGTGTTCACTCCTGCTACCGCCTGCCCTAACCGTCCAAACTGAAACATTTAAATCAACTTCTCTGATAAGACAGAGAATCACTTAGAATAAAAGCCTGGACCTCTCGGTTTTGGTGAGTAAAGGAAATCTTTTATTCCAGCAATTTCAGCAAAGCGCTCTCATCACACTCTGGCACTCGGTACCAAGTCCCCCCCGGCACAGAGAGCAACCAGTTGATAAACCATAACTCCCAGAACTTCTAAGTCCTGATTGGTCACAGAACATCAACAAACTAAGCTGAAACGTATAACAAACACAATTCTCCTGCTCCACTGGTTCTCCTTGGTAGCAAGGTAAAGTCCACTCATCTTGTGCAATTTACCAGAGTCAACCTCGGTGTCACGTCGAGCGAAGGAGCAGGCGTAGGAAGCCGTGAATATAAACAAAAGGGATTTATTGCGAGGCGAATGGACTCAAGGACACACGTAACGTCAATGACCGGACTGGGGAAACAAACTGAAACGCGGACTAAATAGATGACACTGATCAGGACAACTCAAAACAGCTGATGAACACGGGGATTCCACACGGGGCTGATGAGGGGGCGTGGCACACACGAGGGTCGGACGAGCAGGTCATGACAGAACCCCCCCCCAAAGGCGCGCACCCCGGGCGCGCCAAGGAGGAGCGAAGCGACGAGGACCAGGGACATGGGACCTGGAAAAACAAAAACAAAACAAATCAATGGGGCGCAGGGAACAAAACAGACATGCAGAAGAGACACAGAGACAGGAATTCGGACAACAACCGACAAACCACGGGAAAGGCACTGGGGCAACAACACAGTTGACACAGGGGGAACACCAACAGGAGGAACAAAAGGGCCAGGAGTGAACAATGGAAAAAACAGGAGGAGCAGACACAGGGGGCACCAAGGGACCGGGGACACGACGGTACCTGGGGAGACAAAAGAACGACAACAACCTCAGGCACAGGGAACAGTATGGACGCACAGAACTGGCACAAGGTGGACAATTCAAACAATAAGCCACAAATTACGGGGAGCATAGACAAACACAACGACACCAAAGACAGAAACATGGAACCCGGGGACACTAAAGGGGACAACGGAGAGACCACAACAGGGGGCACATGCACAGGAGAAACAGAGGGACTCTCAGAGGACGTGGAAACGGATGAGAAGGACATACGGGAGGCACAAAGGAACCGGAAGGGAATGAAGGCACAGAGGGACTAGGCCAAAACGCAGGGGGCACAAAGGGACCCCCCGTAGCCGACGGTCCGGAGGGTCGGGGAGACAACCCAGGGGTTACAGAGGGATGAGGGGGAACCACAGAGGACACAAAGGACCAAGAGGGGAATGATGCAGAAACAGGACGAGAAGTGAACACAGGGGGTGTCCAGGCGCTGTGAGGGAACAGGATGGGACACAGACATATGAGGCCAGGGAACGAAGGGTAAAGGGCACTGGGGAGCAGAGGGGACCCTAGGAGGGCGTGAAGTAGGGCACGCTGGGGCAGCAGGCCTCTTTAAGGCCAGATCAGGAGCTAAGGGTGGCAAGGATGTGGGTAAAGGGGCTGGTGAAGGTGATAAGGAGGGAGCTGTGGGGAGAGCATTGGGCGAGGGGCCCCCAGGCTGTCGGGGGGACAGCAGCGGTCGTCCCCGTGGGCGGCTGACCAGGTGCCCTGGGCGAGGCCGTGGCCAACCGCTTCACCGGAGCCTGGCATGAAAACTAGGACACATGAAGTTCCTCTCTTCATTCTCCAGCTTATTTAACTTGGTTTTTTGTGTCAGCCCATAGCCCAGTAGTAAAACAGGCTACTAACTTGTTGCAATAATGCAATATAAACATATGAACACAATTCATTTCATTTATTGCAATGCATAGATTACCTTCTTTTGAAGTTGAATCCAGTCCCAGTGTCTCATCACTGATGGACTGACCTTCACGGCTTCGACCTCTGTTTACGGATCACGACTACAAGTACTGCGCATCACTCAGCAGCCCCAGTCGCCCCAGTCGGGGCCTCCGGTCCAGCCCCTTGATCTCCGATCGAGTGCAGGAGGGAAAGAAGCCATCTATCCCACAGGGATCGCCCCTCCTGTAACCTGTGTGCTTTTCGGCTGCTTCCGATTAAACTCCCTTTCTCCCCGCACTCCTGAATCTCTGTCTCTCGCCCTGATTTACCGTGACAATATGCACACACACACAGACATGGACAAATTTGTTGATACCCTTACAGCTCACTGAAACAATGCTGCATTGCAATTATCTAATGTATACCGGCATGCCTTTAATATGTGATGGACTATACCAATAATATTGTGAAAAGGAATGATTTGTTGTTTATTTCACAAAGATATGCTAAAATAGTAAGGACAGATTTGTTGGTACCCCTAGGGGGTATTCCACAAAGCGAGCTAACCTCAAAAACCAAGCTTATTTTGACAATCCCGGTTTAATTTTTCCAAATTCAGTTCCACAAACAAGGCTAACCTAAAGCTCCGCTTAGTTACTATGTCAACATATGCTCTTGGACAAGCCTGCTCCGTGGCAGGGTAGCTGTGAAGCTTAGTTTAGCTTGATGAATATGATTGGACAAGCCATGTGATGTCACGCAGCACATCATTCTGCAGGGCTGAAATTATTCTGCTGCTGTTCTCTCACTCTCTCTCTCTCCCCCTCACACACACTGACCCTCCAATATAAAATTATTAAAGATTACATGTAAGCCATTCCAATTACTCAAAAAGTATAAAATGATAAGGAGTGCATTGAAGGCTTTTACATAATTAACCATGGCGTTCCCATTTATTCATACTGTAATCCAGTTGATGAAGGAGTGCAGGTCATTCATAGAGCTTTAAGGCAACAGATTCCACAAGTACCTTGCCGCACTATGCAAGAAACATCTCCTGGATGCCCTGGTACGCATCATCAGTGATGTATCACTGTGTGTACCAGTAGCTACCCATGGATCAGCCCTCTTGAGCCACAGCCACCATGTGGCTTTCTTTGCAGCTTCGCTCACAGCCCGGATAGCCCTCTTCTTGGCTGCCCCAGTCACCCCCAGTCGGCCGAGGACTTTGCAGAGTGAACGACCTGCAAAGCCCCTGCATCCCACTTCTATGGGCTCAAAGAATGTCCTCCAGCCCCTTCCCCTGCACTCCTGCTCTAGTTCTTGGTACTTAGCGCGTTTCCTCTCATTGGCCTCCTCAAACCGCTCTTCCCAGGGCACTGTGAGTTCCAGCACGATCAGATGTTTTGAAGCCTCAGACGTGATGAACATGTCTGGCCGAAGGGATGTTTTTGCGATGTGCTGGGGGAACTTCAGTTGTTTACCCAAGTCAGCCTGTAGCTGCCAATCAGAGGCTGTGTTGAGGAGGCTATTTGTTAACTCTGGCTGCACCTGGAGTTTCTCTCCAGCCTTAATAAAATAGATTGCCTTCTTCTGAGCTTGATGGTAATTGCTGGTGCTGATTGCTGAGGCAATCTTTTCAGCAACTACTCCAAGTACCTGGCCATGACGCCAACGATACGACCATCGGCCAGGGCCTTTGGGCAGCTGCTGAGGAGATGTTCTAGGGTGCCTCTTCCAGAGCACAGAGGACAGGAAGGTGTCTCGTTCTTCCCCCACATGTGGAGGTTTGCTGGGCTTGGCAAGGTGTCATATACTGCCTGCACAAGGAATCGGACATGGTGGAAGTCTGCCTGCATGATGTTTGCCCAGGTGACCTTGCACTGCAAGGTACTCTCCCACCTTGTCCATGCTCCCTGCTGCCTGAGCCCTACGGCCCTGCTTACTCGCTCCTCCTACTCACCTGCACAGACCTCTTCCTGGAGTAGCTTCTGTCTCTCTTTTCCATGTGCCCTGCTGACCTTGGCATTCGGGAAATACCCCTTGCCTGCTCTCCCTGTTGCCAAGACCCCCAGGATAGATCCATTGCATTTTCTGGATGATTATTTATACGAGCGCTATAGATTTAGTAGACGCAGTATTACATATTTGTGTCAGTTATTGGAACCTTACATTTCTAAGAACATACGTCGCTCTAAAGCCCTTACGGTTGCACAGCCTATGTGTATTGCTTTGAATCCTTAAACATCTAGTTGATTTCCACACATTCATTACCTGATCAGTAACTGAATTTAATTTGTCAGGCTTTCCTAACGTCATTGGAGTCATTGACTGTACACACATGAGGATGAAGGGTCCAGCAGGTCCAACAGAGCCAGATTACATAAACCGCAAATCATATCACAGTATTAATGTACAGGTAAGTTCCGAGAATACCTCACATTTATATATAAAAGGTGAAAGTGTAGTCGTCCAACAATATCAATGTATGTCATCATTTCCTAAAATGTTTCAGATGGTATGCACTGCTGAACATCTAATTTCAAACATTGTGGCAAAATGGCCAGGGTCGGTACATAATATCAGAATTTTTCGTGAATCTTCACTGGCTCAGAGCCTCAGACAAGGCAAGACAAGTAAAATTCACAAATATACTATAGTTTATTATATTACAGTCTAATGTGTCTATGTTCATTCTATTATACGAATGTTTCCTGGTGTATTACTTGGTGACAGAGGGTACCTATGTCTACCCATCTCACACCAAATACAGATCATGCAACACAAGCAGAAAAACATTTCAACCATGTCTATTGTAAGACAAGGGCACTCACTGAAATGACATTTGGACAGTTAAAAACCAGGTTTAACTGCCTGTGGCATCTGTTACACCAGACAGAGCGTGTGACATTGTAGTAGCCTGTGCAGTTTTGCATAACGTGGCAGTACTGCAGCAGGAACACATGCCAGTAATGATGCAGGATGAGCAATGGAAGAGGGCCACTTGTATGGCAGAGCTGTGAGAGATGTGTAAATTTGTTGTAAATTTCATTTATGTATTTTTTTCCAGGAAAGGACAATTAGAAATTTCTTCGTATTTTTATTTAATCTTTCATATCCTGTTGGGAATACAATACTAACAACAGATTCCAATGACTGTGCTTCAGGATCCAAGAGGGTCAAGACACCATCCACTACTGTAATGCATTAGAATATTTGTTTAAGACATTTAACACAAAGCAAGGCAGAGAGGGGAAACAGAGTAAAGACCTACCTTTAACATAATATTGCAGATGACTGGAAGGAACAACCTCTGAGGGTGTTTCTCCCTCAATCCCCTCAACAAGGGTGTGTGCTTTCCCCGCTGCTGTACTCCCTTTACACTTCAGACTGTGTGGCCACTCATGGCTCCAACTCCATTTTAAAGTTCGCTGATGACACAATGGTGCTGGGCTTCATCTCTGACAATGAAAAGTCCTACATGGATGAGGTGGAGAACCTGGCACTATGGTGTCAGGAAAACGGCCTCCAGCTGAACACCAGTAAGACCAAGGAGTTGGTGGTAGATTTCAGAAGGAGACAGCAGCGCGATTACAAGCCCCTTGTCATCAACAGAGCTCCAGTGGAGAGGGTGAGCAATACCAAGTACCTAGGCGTCTACATCTCTGTGGGCCTGATGTGGGCTGAGCACATCCACGTTCAGGCAAAAAAGGCAAAGGAGCGTCTGTACCACCTTAGGCAGCTGAGGAAGTTTCTCCCCTGCTGTCCTAAGGACTTTGTACTCTGGCACTGTGGAGAGCATCCTCACTCTGAACATCTCGTCCTGGTACAGCAATAGTTGCACTTTGTACCAAAAAGCACTTCAGAGAATGATTTGTGCAGCGGAACCATGCTGCAGGTCAGCTACACAAGGAGATGTGGAGCCAGAGCCATACAGATTGTAAGACCCTTCATCCTGGTAACAAGGTAATTTAGCTTCTGCAATCAGGCAGAAGGTTCCGCAACATCATAGCTAAGACAGAAAGATTCATGAGTTTCTATCCCCAGGCCATTCGATTCCTCAATCAGGACATGCCCCTCTCTATACAGTGTTATAGTATTATTATGGTACTTTTATACTATACTGGACAGCAACCATCTCAGGGTCTCATACTCATTGTTATCTTTCCATACACTGCACTTTAAACTTATAATAGCATATCGCACATCTGTAAATCTGTTTCAAACCCTGGGAAAACTGCGAAATTGTCAGGTCCGGACATCTTCCGGGATGACAAAGACCGGGTCCATTTTGTTGTGTCGCTCCTGCCTGGTAAAGCACGGGATTAGGCGACGGCCCTCTGGATAGAAAAGGTTCCGGTCCTGGATTCCACCACAGCCTTCCAGCAGGCGTTCAGTGCTGTTTTTGACCACCCCACTGTCGGAAGGAATCTGGGGGACCAACTCCTTGACCTCCGGCAGGGAAATAAGTCCACGGTGGATTTTGCACTGGAGTTCAGGATGCTTGCGGCTAGTCTTGACTGGAAGGCGTCCTCTCTCCAGGTGCTATACCGACGAGCCGTCAATCCATAGTTGCAGGCGGAGCTTGCCTGCCGGGGTGAGGCTCGGGATTTTGACGACTACGTCCAGCTGTCCATCGCGTTGGACAACGTTGTGCCGGAATGACGCCAAGCCCGGTCACACGTGGAGGCTCCCCGCACTCCGCACACCCCCAGCGTTGTGGAGGCCGAACCCATGCAGTTGGGTTGCGCCTCGCTCACGTCGCCCGAGAGACAACGCCGGCTGCAGCAGCAGCTTTGCCTCTACTGCGGTGAGGCGAGCCACCTGATCCAGTTCTGCCCAACCCGTCCGGCTCTCCGTCCCTCTCCGCCGAACCAGGTAGTAGTCTTACAAGCCGTTAGTTGGTCTACAGCTCAGATGGTTGTCCCGGTCTTTCTCTCCTGGCCAGGCAGTCAGCTACTCCACCACGCCTTGGTTGACTCTGGAGCTGCGGGTAATTTCTTAGATCAGGCCTTGGCTACGCGTCATGAGATTCCCCTGGAGCCCCTCACCCAACCGCTTCGGGTCCGCGGTGTGGAAGGCTCCCCACTAACCTCAGGCTGAGTGCTTCAGCAGACGCTTCCGATTACCATGCAGGTGTGAGCCTGGTTTCTGGTACTTCCTGTAGTCAAAGATGGTATTATTCTGAGTCACCCTTGGCTGTGGCAGCATAATCCTCACATTGACTGGGTGCAGGGAGACATCATCGCTTGGTCATCTCCCTGCTTTACGCAGTGCCTCTCTCTCCCATGTCGTGTCTCCTTGGTCGAGAGTCCCCTTAAGGAGGACTTTACCCACATTCCGCGTGAATATATAGATTTCGCGGACGTGTTCAGTAAGTCTCAGGCCTTCTGTCTGCCACCCCACCGACCATCTGATTGCATGATCGACCTAGAGGAGGGACAACCCTGGCCGAAGGGGCGTCTGTATGCCCTTTCGCGACTGGAAGAAGATGCCCTGCAAGTTTACGTACAAGAAGCACTCGCACAAAGTATCATTCGCCAGTCCACCTCCCCTATCACCGCCGGGTTTTTCCTTGTTAAAAAAAAGAACAGGGGTCTCCGACCCTGCATCAATTACCAGGGGCTGAATGCCATCACCCGTAAACGACGAAAGCCTCTGCCCCTTATCCCCTCCACTCTAGAACAGCTGCACTCCGCTAAGGTGTTCACTAGAGCTGCGGAGCACCTACAACCTGATTGTTCGCATTCGTGACGGGGATGAGTGGAAGACCTCCTTTATCACCACAACTGGTCAGTTCAAATATCTTGTCATGCCTTACGGGCTAGCCAATAGTCCCTCGATATTCCAAAACTTCATGTGTCAGGTGTTCGGAGACAGGCTGAACCACTTCCTCATCATATACATCGATGATATCCAGGTATATTCCCCGTCCTTGGACGCCCACATCACTCATGTGCGACTTGTGTTGCAACGCCTTCGAGAGAACCAGTTGTATGTTAAGGGGAAGAAGTGCGAACGGTAAGATCCATCCCTGCGCCTTTTTTCTCACAAGCTGACCGCGGCTGAGAAGAATTACGACATCAGAAAACGCGAACTCCTGGCCATCAAGGAGGCTCTCGAGGAGTAGCGTCACTGGTTGGAAGCGGCCCAACACCCTTTCCGAGTATTGACGGACCACCAGAATCTCGAATAACTTAAGATCGCCAAGCAACTCAATTCCCGGCAAGCGAGGTGAGCTCTATTCTTTAATCATTTTCTGTTCACGGTGTCGTACATTCCAGGATCCCGGAACATGAAAGCAGACACTCTGTCCCGGCTCTATGACGCCCTAATGGTTCCTGAAAAACCTGTTCCTGTCCTGCCCCCCTCCTGTTTCCTGAGACCCATCACCTGGGATCAGAACAGCCCGCACCCGCGTTGTGCCCCCTGGGTAAGCTCTTCATTTAGGACATACACTGTCAAGCACTAATGCAATGGATCCAACACCTCCCTCAGTTCAGGTCATCCGGGAGTCGCCACCACCTCCCGTCTGATCGCCCGCTAATACTGGTGACCGAATTGGAGGGAGGAGGTGGAGGAATACGTACTGTCCTGCCCCACGTGTGCGCAGCACAAGGCGGATTGACAACCCCCCACGGGACTACTGCAACCCCTGCCAACTCCCTTGCACCCTTGGTCCCACGTCTCCCTGGATTTTATGACGGACCTGCCTTGCTCACACGGACATATAGTAATCCTGACTGTGGTCGACCGCTTTTCGCGCATGTGCCTGCTCATTCCCCTGCCAAAGTTACCCTCAGCCACGAAGCTCCTGTTCACATGGATCTTCCGTTACTATGGGATCCCGGAAGACATCATATCCGATAGGGGTCCGCAGTTCACCTCGTGCGTCTTCCGCGCATTCTGTAAACTGCTATATCTTCCAGCTACCACCCTCAGACTAACGGCCTGGCAGAATGCACCCAACAGGAGATTACCAAAATCCTCCGAAGTCTCTGCTCCAACTCCCCGACACAGTGGGCTCGCTACCTCCCATGGGTGGAGTATGCCCATCCTCTAGGGGACACAGAACTAACCCCC